>SJYW01031439.1:128452-152094 GCA_006410735.1 Raphicerus campestris | reverse complement strand
GCATGTGGGATCTTACTTCCCTGATCGGGGATTGAACCTGGGTCCCCTGCATTGCAAGCCCAGAGTCCTAACCACCGGACCACCAGGGAAGCCCTCTGCTGACATCTTGATTTAAGACTCCTGACCTCCAGAAAAACAAGAAAAGAAATCTCTGTGGTTGTAAGTCACCAAGTCTATGGTCATTTGTTATAGAAGCCACAGCAAACTAGCACAGTCTGATTCCATGGAGACTGGCTGTCCTGTTTCATCATCTTTGGACAAATATTTGTGGAGTGCTAGCATGTGCTGACAATAGGGCTCCCCAGGTGGCGTGGTGGTAAGGAACCCACCTACCAATGCAGCAGACACAGGCTGGATTCCTGAGTTGGAAAGATCCCCTGGAGGAGGAAATGGCTCCCCACTCTAGTCTTCATGGCTGGAAAATCCCCTGGACAGAGGAGCCTGGCAGGCTACACTCCATGGGGTCAAAAAGAATTAGACACGACTCCACAACTGAGCACACACACACGTGCTAACAATGAGAGAGGTGCTGAGGTGTAACAGTGAGCAAAGAGACATGGGCAGAGGGAGCAAAAAGATATTCTAGTGGCTCCAGCAGTTTATGGCGGAGGAGATGGTCAGTAAGCAAATAACCACATAGATATCATTACAGTGTGTGCCAGTGCCATGAGGGCAAGAGAAGAGGGCATGCGGCAGGTGAGGAAATAGTAACAGTCTCTTGCAGAGTGAAGGAGTGAGGTTTAGACAGAGATCTGGGCTCCAATAGGGGAACGAGTTTTCCAGCTACAAGGAACAGTCTTTAGGAAGGGACTGTAGGATGCAGAGGTTTTGGAAGCTTTCAAGCATTACCTAAAGGCTGATGCTGAAACTCCAGTACTTTTGCCACCTGATATGAAGAGCCAACTCATTGGAAAAGACCCTGATGCTGGGGTACATTGAAGGCAGGAGAAGAAGGGGGAAACTGAGGATGACATGGTTGCATGGCATCACTGACTCAATGGACATGAGTTTGAGCAAGCTCCGGGAGACAGTGAAGGACAGGGAAGCCTGGAGTGCTGCAGTCCCTGGAATGGCAAAGACTTGGACACGACTTAGTGACTGAACAACAAAAAAAAAAAAAAAAAAAAAAAAGAGAAAGGAAAAAGAGCATTGGATTGAGGGTCAAAGGGAAGGTAGCCCTCACTGGCCTTAGGGTTCAAGTCTAAGAATCTCTGTCCTCAAGACTCTCAAGAGTCTTCTCCAACACCACAGTTCAAAAGCATCAATTCTTCGGTGCTCAGCTTTCTTCAGAGTCCAACTCTCACATCCATATATGACCACTGGAAAAACCATAGCCTTGACTAGATGGACCTTTGTTGGCAAAGTAATGCCTCTGCCTTTGGAGAAGCCACTTGTTTGCCTTCAGGAGTGACCCAATCAGACTGACATTTCAGAAGATCCAGTCTGGCGGCTGCATGGAAAGGAGGTGGGAGGAGTTGAAACCAGTGGCATTAGGTCAGTGTGGAGTCTCGAGAAGCCCAGACCCAATCCAGTGGTTGTTTGGACTTGGATGTTGCAGCCAGGATGGGCCAGAAGTGGGTGGATTCCAAAGAATGTAGGAAGCAGGAGTTGGTGATGGATGGCAGGTGGATAGTTAGAGAGAGGGAAGTGTAAAGGAAATGCCCTGGTTCTCCTATCTGCACCATGAGAAAGATGGCAATGCCAGAGCCACTGGGCACTCTTGAAAAGGACCCAAGTTTGGGGAAAGGAGATAATTAGTACTTTCACCTAAAATGACCCTACTTCTCAGCTTTTCCAGGACAATCCAAGTTATGCCTATTNCCTCTTTCACTTAATAAAACTCTGCTACACAAAAGCTCTTGAGTGATCAAACTGGATCCCTGGTCCTGAAGCTAAAGTCCCTGGTCCCAGATCTAAATCTTCTTTTTCAGAGATCACAAATCCAACATTGTTCACCATAAGCTGGCATAAATACAGAAATACAGATACATGTAACATGATAGAAAGCCCAGACATAAAGCTATGCACCTATGGTCACCATGCCTTTGACAAAGAAGGCAAAAATATAGAATGGAGAAAATGTAGCCTCTTCAGTAAATGGTGCTCAGAAAACTGGACAGCTACATGTGAAAGAATTAAATTAGAATACTTCCTAACACCATACACAAAAATAAACTAAAAATGGACTAAGGACATAAATATAAGTCCAGTCACTATAAAACTCTTAGAGGGAAACACAGGCAAAACACTCATAAATTGCAGCAGATCCTTTTGGACCAACTTCCTATATTTAAAAAAAATTTTTTTAATTGGACCTTGGGGTCGCAAAGAGTTGGACACGACTGAGCGACTGAACTGAACTGAACTGAAACTTAAAATCTTTTTTACAGCCAAAGAAACAATACACAAGGCAACAAGACAACCCTCAAAATGGGAGAAAATATTTTCAAATTAAGCAACTGACAGAGGATTAATCTCCAAAGTACACAAGCTGTTCATGCAGTTCAATAGCAGGAAACAAACAACGCAATCAAACAATTGGGCAGAAGACCTAAGCAAAGATTTCTGCAAGGAAGTTATCCTGTCTGCTGTTTAGTCTCTCAGTCATGTCCAAGTCTTTGCTACCCCGTCATGGGATGTTTCAGGCAAGAATATGGAAGGGGCTGCCATTTCCTCCTCCAGTGGATCTTCCTGACCCAGGGACTGAACCCACATCTCCTTCATTGCAGGCAGACTCTTTACCCACTGAGCCATTGGGAAGCCCTATAGAAATCATACAGATGGCCAAGAAACACATTTCAAGATACTCAAAATCACTCATTATTAGAAAAAGGTAAATCAAAACTACAATGTGGCATCCCCTCACACCAGTCAGAATGGCCATCAACAAAAATTCTATAAAAAAATGTTGGAGAGGGTGGAGAGGAAAGGGAACACTCTTGCATTATTGGTGGGAATGTAAATTGGTATAGCCATTACGGAGAACAGTATAAAACAGTATGTTTTCCTTAACAAAGTAAGAAAAACAATGACCATATCCCCAGTAATCCCTCTACTGGGTATATACCCCAATAAAACCACAATTCAAAAAGACACATGTACCCCAATGTTCATTTCAGCACTGCAATAGCCAGGACAGGGAAGCAACCTAAATGTTCATCTATGGATGAATAGATAAAGATGCAGTATATTTATGCAATGGAACATTGCTCAGGTATAAAAAGGAACTAAATTGATTGTTTGTAATGATGTGGATGAACTTAAACTCTGTCATCTTGATTGTAAGTCAGAAATTGAAAAAAACAAATATTGTATATGGACGTATATGGAATCTAGAATATATGCATGGAATCTAGAAGAATTTTAGTGATGGATCAATTTGCAGTGCAGAGACAGAGACCTGGATGCAGAGAACGGACTTGTGGCCCCAGGGAGGGAAGGAGAGTGTGGAACGGACTGAGAGCGGCCTCGACGCATGCCCACTACCGCCCACAAAACAGGTAGCTATTGAGAAGCCGCTGTGTGGCACAGGGAGCTCAGCTCGGCATGTTGCGATGACCTGGAAGGGTGGGTTGGGAGGAGTGGGACTGGGAGAGAGCCTCAAGGGTGACGCGATGTGTATATGCTGCTGCTGCTGCTAAGTCGCTTCAGTCGTGTCTGACTCTGTGCAACCCCATAGACGGCAGCCCACCAGGCTCCCCCGTCCCTGGGATTCTCCAGGCAAGAACACTGGAGTGGGTTGCCATTTCCTTCTCCAATGCACGAAAGTGAAAAGTGAAAGGGAAGTCGCTCAGTCGTGTCCAACTCTTCACGACCCCATGGACTGCAGCCTACCAGGCTCCTCCATCCACAGGATTTTCCAGGCAAGAGCACTTTACACACTCACATATATGCACATACCTGATTCATGTTGTTCTATGGCAAAAGCTAACACAGCCTTGTAAAGCAATTATACTTCAACTGAAAAATAAATAAAAAGAAATAGTTCCTCAGGACAGAGAATATAGAAGCAAAATGTAATCTGAGTAACAAAGTTTGTTGATGGATGGCTTAAACTAAAACCACCTAAACAGTATGACTATTTCCATCCATTCTGGCATTTTTATTGCTCCAAACTTAGCTTTAAAATCAACTCTTTTTTTCCCCTCTCTAGTTAGAATGTGTTAAATGTAACCACATGGTGAGCTTTGTTATCCAGACACCATTATTGCCTTTTTTTGCTATATTAACATATACATCTATTAAAAAATTAAAAGATTTCCTTGATTACATGCTTATATTTTTAAGGGTACAATGAAGCAGAAATTTAGAAAATATTTGTGTTATCAATTTAAAAATCACTACAATAAATTGGAAAGTACTATCCAAATTCTGTAAGAAAAAACTAGTAGTTTATATTTAGTAAGAAGTAAACTACAGTAAGTTGCCACCTCTGAGGAGAAAAGCACTGCTCCATTTCCTCCAAAATAGTGTTTCAGTGTGTTGTTTTGGTGAAGCAACCCTTTATATGGATGCCATTAAGTTGCTACTACAATTAAATATAAACAGATGTTAGCAAATACAGTACTTACTAGGTTTCTTATGTAAAGCATGTTACTACAGGGTAAACATGTATTCATCTTTTTCAGGCTAGAATTTCAGCATCAACAAGTGCTTCCTTCTTCAACTGTGAACTATATATATCGGGCAGGATCTTGTCAGCTTTTCTTGACCCTATCCAGCTCACGAAGAATCCCCCATGAATTCCTTCCATCCTTTCTTGTTCAACTAACATCTTAGCACTCTCTCTGATAACACAAAGTTGCTGTGTAACCATGATATTTCTAGCTAGTCTGGGTAATGGAAATAAATACTTGAATTTCAGTGAAATATATACACATCGAAGGCTGATTGTATGATATTCATACATAAATTATAAGAGATATTACCAATACATTTTATGGTCTTTCTCCATTTATGATGGGGTAACATCCAGATAAACCCATCATAAGTTGAAAATATCATATCAAAATGCATTTAATACACCTAACCTATCAAAGGTCATAACTTAGTCTCCCAGGGATTGAAACCCAGGTCTCCTGCACTGCAGGCAGATCCTTTACCATCTGAGCCACCAGGGAAGCCCTCAGTTCAGTTCAGTTCAGTTTAGTCACTCAGTCGTGTCCGACTCTTTTCAACCCCATGAATTGTAGCATGCCAGGCCTCCTATCCATCACCAACACCCGGAGTTCACCCAAACTCATGGGCATCAAGTTGGTGATGCCATCCAGTCATCTCATCCTCTGTCGTCCCCTTCTCCTCCTGCTTCCAGTCCCTCCCAGCATCAGAGTCTTTTCCAGTGAGTCAGCTCTCTGCATCAGGTGGCCAAAGTACTGGAGTTTCAGCCTCAGCATCAGTCCTTCCAATGAACACCCAGGACTGGCCTCCTTTAGGATGGACTGATTGTATCTCCTTGCAGTCCAAGGGATTTGCAAGAGTCTTCTCCAGCACCATAGTTCAAAAGCATCAATTCTTCAGCGCTCAGCTTTTTTTACCTTCCAACTCTCACATCCATACATGATCACTGGAAAAACCATAGCCTTGACTTGATGGACCTTAGTCGGCAAAGTAATGTCTCTGCTTTTCTATATGCTATCTAGATTGGTCATAACTTTCTTCCAAGGAGTAAGCGTCTTTTAATGTCATGGCTGCNAGGGGGGGGTTGTTTAGAAACAGAAAAGACTTTGAATAGCCAAACCAGTCCTGGGAAAGAAAAATGAAACTAGAGCCATCAGGCTCCCTGACATCGAATACACTACAAAGCTACAGTCATCAAAATAGGATGATACTGAGAGAGTCAGTTCCTAGGTAGGTTGATAAGCCCAGGGTCTCCGAGGAGGAGAAAGGAGTCTGGGACTCTCGAGGAGGAGATAGGCGTCTGGAGTTCTCAAGAAGAAGAAAAGGACAAAGTTCTTTTTTTCCTACATTCCTTCATCTTAATCACATAAAACGTTTTTTTCTTTAGGCCCAGAGTTGATGATTACACAACAAAACAACTCATCTTAGACTCTGTACTAAGGATTATATAACTACTGTGTATCCTGCTTGAGGACATGTTTCTCCTTCTTGAGACTCTTCTGACCAATCCTGTCATCTTAAAATGTATGTTGTAGGAGGGGGTTTGGTAAGATCTTTATATTGTTAGTTCTAATCTTGTTATCTTAAGGTATATTGTGGGTCTGGTAAGACTCTTACAAACTTGAGACACTCTTTTGATTTACTGTAATAACCAATTGAAAAAGTATATAGCTCTTTTGCTAAGACTAGCAAAGTGGGGGATAGGGCTCTCTCTGTCCCCCTTCTGATATCTATGTCAGAAGATTTATCTGTCCTCTTTCACTTAATAAAACTCTGCTACACAAAAGCTCTTGAGTGATCAAACTGGATCCCTGGTCCTGAAGCTAAAGTCCCTGGTCCCAGATCTAAATCTTCTTTTTCAGAGATCACAAATCCAACATTGTTCACCATAAGCTGGCATAAATACAGAAATACAGATACATGTAACATGATAGAAAGCCCAGACATAAAGCTATGCACCTATGGTCACCATGCCTTTGACAAAGAAGGCAAAAATATAGAATGGAGAAAATGTAGCCTCTTCAGTAAATGGTGCTCAGAAAACTGGACAGCTACATGTGAAAGAATTAAATTAGAATACTTCCTAACACCATACACAAAAATAAACTAAAAATGGACTAAGGACATAAATATAAGTCCAGTCACTATAAAACTCTTAGAGGGAAACACAGGCAAAACACTCATAAATTGCAGCAGATCCTTTTGGACCAACTTCCTATATTTAAAAAAAATTTTTTTAATTGGACCTTGGGGTCGCAAAGAGTTGGACACGACTGAGCGACTGAACTGAACTGAACTGAAACTTAAAATCTTTTTTACAGCCAAAGAAACAATACACAAGGCAACAAGACAACCCTCAAAATGGGAGAAAATATTTTCAAATTAAGCAACTGACAGAGGATTAATCTCCAAAGTACACAAGCTGTTCATGCAGTTCAATAGCAGAAAACAAACAACGCAATCAAACAATTGGGCAGAAGACCTAAGCAAAGATTTCTGCAAGGAAGTTATCCTGTCTGCTGTTTAGTCTCTCAGTCATGTCCAAGTCTTTGCTACCCCGTCATGGGATGTTTCAGGCAAGAATATGGAAGGGGCTGCCATTTCCTCCTCCAGTGGATCTTCCTGACCCAGGGACTGAACCCACATCTCCTTCACTGCAGGCAGACTCTTTACCCAGTGAGCCATTGGGAAGCCCTATAGAAATCATACAGATGGCCAAGAAACACATTTCAAGATACTCAAAATCACTCATTATTAGAAAAAGGTAAATCAAAACTACAATGTGGCATCCCCTCACACCAGTCAGAATGGCCATCAACAAAAATTCTATAAAAAAATGTTGGAGCGGGTGGGGAGGAAAGGGAACACTCTTGCATTATTGGTGGGAATGTAAATTGGTATAGCCATTACGGAGAACAGTATAAAACAGTATGTTTTCCTTAACAAAGTAAGAAAAACAATGACCATATCCCCAGTAATCCCTCTACTGGGTATATACCCCAATAAAACCACAATTCAAAAAGACACATGTACCCCAATGTTCATTTCAGCACTGCAATAGCCAGGACAGGGAAGCAACCTAAATGTTCATCTATGGATGAATAGATAAAGATGCAGTATATGTATGCAATGGAACATTGCTCAGGTATAAAAAGGAACTGAATTGATTGTTTGTAATGATGTGGATGAACTTAAACTCTGTCATCTTGATTGTAAGTCAGAAATTGAAAAAAACAAATATTGTATATGGACGTATATGGAATCTAGAATATATGCATGGAATCTAGAAGAATTTTAGTGATGGATCAATTTGCAGTGCAGAGACAGAGACCTGGATGCAGAGAACGGACTTGTGGCCCCAGGGAGGGAAGGAGAGTGTGGAACGGACTGAGAGCGGCCTCGACGCATGCCCACTACCGCCCACAAAACAGGTAGCTATTGAGAAGCCGCTGTGTGGCACAGGGAGCTCAGCTCGGCATGTTGCGATGACCTGGAAGGGTGGGTTGGGAGGAGTGGGACTGGGAGAGAGCCTCAAGGGTGACGCGATGTGTATATGCTGCTGCTGCTGCTAAGTCGCTTCAGTCGTGTCTGACTCTGTGCAACCCCATAGACGGCAGCCCACCAGGCTCCCCCGTCCCTGGGATTCTCCAGGCAAGAACACTGGAGTGGGTTGCCATTTCCTTCTCCAATGCACGAAAGTGAAAAGTGAAAGGGAAGTCGCTCAGTCGTGTCCAACTCTTCACGACCCCATGGACTGCAGCCTACCAGGCTCCTCCATCCACAGGATTTTCCAGGCAAGAGCACTTTACACACTCACATATATGCACATACCTGATTCATGTTGTTCTATGGCAAAAGCTAACACAGCCTTGTAAAGCAATTATACTTCAACTGAAAAATAAATAAAAAGAAATAGTTCCTCAGGACAGAGAATATAGAAGCAAAATGTAATCTGAGTAACAAAGTTTGTTGATGGATGGCTTAAACTAAAACCACCTAAACAGTATGACTATTTCCATCCATTCTGGCATTTTTATTGCTCCAAACTTAGCTTTAAAATCAACTCTTTTTTTCCCCTCTCTAGTTAGAATGTGTTAAATGTAACCACATGGTGAGCTTTGTTATCCAGACACCATTATTGCCTTTTTTTGCTATATTAACATATACATCTATTAAAAAATTAAAAGATTTCCTTGATTACATGCTTATATTTTTAAGGGTACAATGAAGCAGAAATTTAGAAAATATTTGTGTTATCAATTTAAAAATCACTACAATAAATTGGAAAGTACTATCCAAATTCTGTAAGAAAAAACTAGTAGTTTATATTTAGTAAGAAGTAAACTACAGTAAGTTGCCACCTCTGAGGAGAAAAGCACTGCTCCATTTCCTCCAAAATAGTGTTTCAGTGTGTTGTTTTGGTGAAGCAACCCTTTATATGGATGCCATTAAGTTGCTACTACAATTAAATATAAACAGATGTTAGCAAATACAGTACTTACTAGGTTTCTTATGTAAAGCATGTTACTACAGGGTAAACATGTATTCATCTTTTTCAGGCTAGAATTTCAGCATCAACAAGTGCTTCCTTCTTCAACTGTGAACTATATATATCGGGCAGGATCTTGTCAGCTTTTCTTGACCCTATCCAGCTCACGAAGAATCCCCCATGAATTCCTTCCATCCTTTCTTGTTCAACTAACATCTTAGCACTCTCTCTGATAACACAAAGTTGCTGTGTAACCATGATATTTCTAGCTAGTCTGGGTAATGGAAATAAATACTTGAATTTCAGTGAAATATATACACATCGAAGGCTGATTGTATGATATTCATACATAAATTATAAGAGATATTACCAATACATTTTATGGTCTTTCTCCATTTATGATGGGGTAACATCCAGATAAACCCATCATAAGTTGAAAATATCATATCAAAATGCATTTAATACACCTAACCTATCAAAGGTCATAACTTAGTCTCCCAGGGATTGAAACCCAGGTCTCCTGCACTGCAGGCAGATCCTTTACCATCTGAGCCACCAGGGAAGCCCTCAGTTCAGTTCAGTTCAGTTTAGTCACTCAGTCGTGTCCGACTCTTTTCAACCCCATGAATTGTAGCATGCCAGGCCTCCTATCCATCACCAGCACCCGGAGTTCACCCAAACTCATGGGCATCAAGTTGGTGATGCCATCCAATCATCTCATCCTCTGTCGTCCCCTTCTCCTCCTGCCTCCAGTCCCTCCCAGCATCAGAGTCTTTTCCAGTGAGTCAGCTCTNAGTTTAGTCACTCAGTCGTGTCCGACTCTTTTCAACCCCATGAATTGTAGCATGCCAGGCCTCCTATCCATCACCAACACCCGGAGTTCACCCAAACTCATGGGCATCAAGTTGGTGATGCCATCCAGTCATCTCATCCTCTGTCGTCCCCTTCTCCTCCTGCTTCCAGTCCCTCCCAGCATCAGAGTCTTTTCCAGTGAGTCAGCTCTCTGCATCAGGTGGCCAAAGTACTGGAGTTTCAGCCTCAGCATCAGTCCTTCCAATGAACACCCAGGACTGGCCTCCTTTAGGATGGACTGATTGTATCTCCTTGCAGTCCAAGGGATTTGCAAGAGTCTTCTCCAGCACCATAGTTCAAAAGCATCAATTCTTCAGCGCTCAGCTTTTTTCACCTTCCAACTCTCACATCCATACATGATCACTGGAAAAACCATAGCCTTGACTTGATGGACCTTAGTCGGCAAAGTAATGTCTCTGCTTTTCTATATGCTATCTAGATTGGTCATAACTTTCTTCCAAGGAGTAAGCATCTTTTAATGTCATGGCTGCAGTCATCATCTGCAGTGATTTTGGAGCTCCCAAAAATAAAGTCTAGAACTATTTCCCCATCTATTTCCCATGAAGTTATGGGACCAAGTACCATGATCTTAGCTTTCTGAATGTTGAGCTGTAAGCCAACTTTTTCATTCTCCTCTTTCACTTTCATCAAGAGGCTCTTTAATTCCTCTTTACTTTCTGCCATCAGGGTGGTGTCACCTGCATATCTGAGGTTGTTGATATTTCTCCCNTAAAGTCTAGAACTGTTTCCCCATCTATTTCCCATGAAGTTATGGGACCAAGTACCACGATCTTAGCTTTCTGAATATTGAGCTGTAAGCCAACTTTTTCATTCTCCTCTTTCACTTTCATTAAGAGGCTCTTTAATTCCTCTTTACTTTCTGCCATCAGGGTGGTGTCACCTGCATATCTGAGGTTGTTGATATTTCTCCCACAACCTTGATTCCAGCTTGTGCTTCTTCCAGCCCAGAGTTTTTCATGATGTACTCTGCATATAAGTTAAATAAGCAGGGTGACAATATACAGCCTTGACATACTCCTTTTCCTATTTGGAACCAGTCTGTTGTTCCATGTCCAGTTCTAACTGTTGCTTCCTGACCTGCATATAGGTTTTTCAAGAGGCAGGTCAGGTGGTCTGGTATTCCCATCTCTTCCAGAATTTTCCAGTTTATTGTGATCCACACAGTCAAAGGCCTTGGCATAGTCAATAAAGCAGAAATAGATGTTTTTCTGGAACTGTCTTGCTTTTTTGATGATCCAGCGGATGTTGGCAATTTGATCTCTGGTTCCTCTGCCTTTTCTAAAACCAGCTTGAACATCTGGAAGTTCACGGTTCATGTACTACTGAACTTGGAGAATTTTGAGCATTACTTTACCAGCATGTGATATGAGTGCAATTGTGCGGTAGTTTGAGCATTCTTTGGCATTGCCTTTCTTTGGGATTGGAATGAAAGCTGACCTTTCCCAATCCTGTGGCCACTGCTGAGTTTTCCAAATTTGCTGGCATATTGAGTTCAGCACTTTCACAGCATCATCTTTCAGGATTTGAAATAGCTCAACTGGAATTTCATCACCTCCACTAGCTTTGTTCGTAGTGATGCTTTCTAAGGCCCACTTGACTTCACATTCCAGGATGTCTGGCTCTAGATGAGTGATCACACTGTTGTAATTATCTGGGTTGTGAAGATCTGTTTTGTACAGTTCTTCTGTGTATTCTTGCCACCTCTTCTTAATATCTTCTGCTTCTGTTAGCTCTATACAATTTCTGTTCTTTATTGAGCCCATCTTTGCATGAAATGTTCCTTTGGTATCTCTAATTTTCTTGAAGAGATCTCTAGTCTTTCTCATTCTGTTGTTTTCCTCTATTTCTTTGCACTGATCGCTGAGGAAGGCTTTCTTATCTCTCCTTGCTATTCTTTGGAACTCTACATTCAGATGCGTTTATCTTTCCTTTTCTCCTTTGCTTTTCGCCTCTTTTCACAGCTATTTGTAAGGCCTTCCCAGACAGCCATTTTGCTTTTTTGCATTTGTTTTTCTTGGGGATGGTCTTAATCCCTGTCTCCTGTATAATGTCATGAACCTCTGTCCATAGTTCATCAAGCACTCTGTCTATCATATCTAGTCCTTTAAATCTATTTCTCACCTCCACTGTATACTCATAAGGGAAGCACTAGTCTACCTTAAACGTGCTCAGAACATGCACATTAGCCTATTGTTGGGCAAAATCACCTAACACAAGCCTATTTTATAATCGTGCTGTCTGTTTAGGGTAATTGATTGAATTAGCACTGAAATGGAAAAAAACATGGTGGTCTAACAGTTGTTTACCCTTGTGAACAATGACAGACTAGAGCTGTGACTTGCGCCACCACCCAGCATCAGGAGAGAGTTCTGTACTGCATGTTGCTGGCCCAGGTAAAGATAAAAATTCAAAATACAAAGTACTGTCTCTACTGAATACTTATGGCTTTTTCACCCCCCTAAAGTTGCAAAATCATAAGTTGAAGAATCTTAAATCAGGGACTATGTGTAATTCTATAGATACAACACTAAACTTATATGGGAAGCATTTGTTCCTTAGGAAAGAGATTCTGAATTCCAATTCTTTCCCTAAAAGAGTCAATATAATTTTTATCAAAAGTATGAATTACATTAGGTGATAATTTCACATTACTCTTATTGTTAGGAGACAATTTTCAGTGGCTCTTGCGTCTGTCTGCATGGCCCATGGGCGAGTCACTAATTGCCCTTTGCTCTGGACCCTGTTTTCAAAGATGTTTGCATAGTGATCAGACATAGGGGGTACGGTGTCTCTGAAACAAAGAGTAGGCTTGCTTGCTGTTTAACATAATGAGGCAATAATTCCCACAGAATCAAAGGGCAAACATACTTGCTTCCTATTACAGAATATGCAAATCCCTGAAACCCACTATATTTGCATGAGCCATCTGACCTTCTTTATGTCTCCCTGGGAGAATTGGAATTCATGTTATATACATATATAGAGAAATAAAGTCCTTTGTCTCTGACACAGGAGACTTGTGACTTCTCCCAGCATCCACAAAACTGTCTCTGTTTTATGGCACTCTTGCTCAATACTTTGCAAACGAGGTAAAGATCTCAGATCTTTCACAGTTCTTAGAAGATGTTTAGGCAATGAAGATGGGATGCTGACAGAAGCAAGAATTTCTGAAAGAAGAAGAATGAAAGTCATACAGGTTAATAGAATTTATGGGAGTTCATGGAAATTGGTAGTGAACATGTTGATCAAATTGTATGGCCAACCAGAAAATAAATCGTTCTCAAATTTATTGCATGTTAATGAGAAAGAAAAATTGAGTGGTTGCATTCTGACAAGTGAAAATTAGGTTCAAAGACAGCTATCTAAACAGTGTGCTCTAATTGTTATTTCCCCTACATGTGGGGACAAGGACAGAGAGAAGAGATGGATGGATGGGGGAGTTTCTTACCAATGTGTTGAGCAGCCTCAGGTCCACCCATTCTATACCCAGTGCTAAGATTCATCCTGGAATGACAGTGGGAGTTCTACATACTTTCAAATAAGTTAAAAGAAATGGGCACCTAAATAGCATGGGAGGAGGAGCATTAACAAGAGGTCTCGTCGGAAGCGATGCAAATCTTTAAAGAAAAAAAAAAAAGGCCATTTCATTTCAGAAAAGAGGGAAAGGATATACAATGCTCTTTGAGGGACAATGGAAATAACTGGGCTCAGCCCCTCTTGCTGTCTATTATGCCAATTTCAGATCAATTTGAAGATGAGAGTCAGAGATCTGAGGGGTTTTATTTTGTTTGTGTTTTTGTAACAGGTTCTGGATGCTATAAGAGATATTCTATTCTCTAGGAAAGAATTCTCCAAGGGGCCGGCCCGGGGGTGGGGGGGCTAGGCACCGACTAAAATTCAGGCTCTTGCTGATTCAGATCGTTTACAATCCTGACAAAGGTGACCCTCTGGAGAATGAAACGTGATCTCCAAAATTCAAATTCTTGTGAAACTAATGTAGATAAATCCATGTGACCATGTGCAGCACCTCTGGAAACCAAACCTTGCTTGTTGGTGTACAGCATCTCTCTTTCTCCTCACTGATCCCTGCTCTCCCTCATGCCAACTTCAGCTGCTTTAATGAGAAAGCTTATTAAGACTGAGACGAAGGTCTTATTGTCTCCATGAAAAACACAAAGCTAAATTCCAAATATGTTGGGAAACTTTGGGGAGAGAAGTTTTACATTGTTGGATAGAGTCCTCAAGTCACCATCATATCTGGTCCCATGGGAGGAAGGGGTACTCAAGTTCAATATATAATTTTAAGGCAGTGTTCATAATGAGAAGGAAAACTAAATGATCTTGTTGGTGGATTCCACTGAGCCAATTCAGTGCACTGCTGAATGTATAATTAATTGTACTGATATTTTATATGCTGAATTCTCTTAAGTACTAGTGGGAACTCCCCGAATTGGAAAAAGTCTCTTGGAACATTCTTAAAGAGATGGGAATACCAGACCACCTGACTGCCTCCTGAGAAATCTGAATGCAGGTCAGGAAGCAACAGTTAGAAGTGGACATGGAAAAATAGACTAGTTCCCAATCGGGAAAGGAATATGTCAAGGCTGTATATTGTCACTCTGCTTATTTAACTTCTAGGCAGAATATATCATATAAAATGCCAGGCTGGATGAATCACAAACTGGAATCAAGATTGCTGGGAGAAATGTCAATAACCTCAGATATGCAGATGACACCACCTTGTGGCACAAAGCGAAGAAGAATTAAAGAACCTCTTGGTGAAGGTGAAAGAGGAGAGTGAAAAAGTTGGCTTAAAACTAAACATTCAGAAAACGAAGATCATGGCATCTGGTCCCATCACTTCATGGCAAATAGATGGGGAAACAATGGAAACAGTGACAGGCTTTATTTTCTTGGGCTTCCCTGGTAGCTCAGAGGTTAAAGCGTCTGCCTGCAATGTGGGAGACCTGGGTTCAATTCCTGGGTTGGGAAGATCCTCTGGAGAAGGAAATGGCAACCCATTCCAGTATTCCTGTCTGGAGAATCCTGGTGGGCCACAGTCCACGGGGTCACAAAGAGTCGAACATGACTGAGTGACTTCACTTTCACTTTCCAAAATCACTGCAGAAGGCGACTGCAACCATGAAATTAAAACATGCTTGCTCCTTGGAAGAAAAGCTTTGACAAACCTAGACAGCATATTAAAAAGCAGAGACATTACTTTGTCAACAAAGTTCCATCTAGTCAAAGCTATGGCTTTTCCAGTAGACATGTATGGATGTGAGAGTTGGACTATAAAGAAAGCTGAATGTTGATGTTTTTGCACTGTGTTGTTGGAGAAAACTCTTGAGAATCCCTTGAACTGAAAGATATCCAACCACTCCATCCTAAAGAAAATCAATCCTGAATATTCATTGAAAGGACTGATGCTGAAGCTGAAACTCCCAGTACTTTGGCCACCTGATGCGAAGTACTGACTCATTGGAAAAGACTGTGATGCTGGGAAAGATAGAAGGTGGGTGGAGAAGGGGGTGACAGAGGATGAGATGGTTGGATGGCATCACCAACTCAATGGACATGAGTTTGAGTAAACTCTGGGAGTTGGTGACGGACAGGGAGGTCTGGCGTGCTGCAGTCCATGGCATCATAAAGGGTCAGACACAACTGAGTGGCTGAACTGAACTAAACCAATAAACAGTGCTAGTACCTGGAGTCACACAACCCTAATATCCCATTTGAGTTTCCAGTGTTGAGGATTTTGGCACTAGAGCCTCTGACAATGAAAAGTGGCCTCCACACCGTGGCATCTCTCTGAGTTTTGCATTCATGTCTCCTCTGAGTTTTGCATTCATGTCTCCTCTGACACGGCGGCCCGGGGAACTGCTTTTGTAGAGCAGCTGCTGACTTGTCACTAGAGCTGTTATTGTAACTAAATACCTGAATCGTAGAGCTATGACTTTCCATTTGGTATTTTCATTTTGAGGTGGCTCAATTCAAACTCAACAAACAAGGCGAGAAGAGCCAACAAGCCTCCCTTGTTAAACGAAAATTGTATATCCAAGAAGGCAGTAGGCTAAACCCCAGCAGCATTGTAGTTTAATACGGAAAAAAGCCTGCTGTAATTTTGGGAGAATATTTATTCCTCCTCGGCCTCCAAAAGTGAAACTGGCTTCATAAAGGGTCTTGATTCACAGAGGTTACCTTAAATTCCTGGGAATAGGTCACTCACATTTGAATGAACTAAACGTTGATGGTGTCTAAACTAAACTAAACTTTGGTCTATTGGCCAAAACTGATGGTGTCTACTGGCCTACGGTAGCACCAGCTATGTTGAACTGAAAATGGACAGGTGGTCTTCTCTTGGTCGGCAGAACTCAAGGATGTTGTCATAGCTCCGCCAAATTGTCTGCTTAACGAATCTTGTTACAATTTCACTGGCTTTGGGTCTTTTACCAATGCCCTTGAATCATGGTCTGCCACACAAGTCATGGTGACCTGATCAAATTTCCTGGATCACACCTGTAGATGTCTAAGGTAAATACCTTTTCCCTGATGAGTCTAACTAAACTGCAGCTATTACATGAGACTGCATTCCCCAGATAGTCAACCTTGCTACCTAAACTTATTGTTGTATAGACACAGCAATGCTTCCTTCATCATAAAGTAAGGACTCTGTATTTCTGAATTTGGAAATGTTAATCAATGAATAAAAGAAATCGCCATCATGTATTCTCAGGAGAAGGGAAGAATTTTATTTAAATTTTATAGTGATTTTTTCTCCTGCCAAAAGCAAAGAAGTATATTAAGTCCTGATATTGCACTGATGAAAGTCACTTTGCAGAGATTTTGCAGATTGCAAAAGATGCAGTTTGACTCCTTGCTCTGCCATTTACCAGCTATATTTCCTTAAGCAAATCAAAAAACTCCTAGAGACTCAGTGTTATTTTCAAAAAGGGAAGAAATGGGGTAGTTTTAAAATATCAAAGAAAGAGCGCCCGTGAAAGTGCTTCTAACTGCAAAACCCCTCTGTAAGTATTAGCTGTTTTTCTACTAATTCTGTACATTTGTGACATAGAAGTAGAAATCAAGTAATATAAATATAGTTCCCTGTCTAGATATTAAAGTTAAATATAAGTTAAATAAGAGACCGTGATTTTAAAACATATGGTACATTAGCTGTAATACAATGCGGTAACCGAGGCACTTGACTAAACAGAGAAAGGGAACTTCGGGGAGATATGTCACAGCCTGGGATGTAGGAAGATCAAAGAGGAAATAAATGGAAACCAGAACATTAAGACCACACAGCAGTTATCTACATATTATACTACTTGTGGTCCAAGTTATTTATTTTTATACTAGCCCTTAACATTTAAAAAAATAGATGTGGTGCATTGAATAATGGAATCCAAACACTTCAAGTAACTATTGAATATACTCACATCAAAAGAATATTGGTAAAAATATTGGTAAAAAAAAAAAATACTTGAGTTCAGTGGAAGTTGCTAATTAGCAACAGTATAATAATTAGCAACTTCCACTAAACTCAGGGATTTCCACACTTGGAACGGAGAAGGCAATGGCACCCCACTCCAGTACTCTTGCCTGGAGAATCCCATGGTTGGAGGAGCCTGGTGGGCTGCAGTCCATGGGGTCTCTAAGAGTTGGACACGACTGAACGGCTTCACTTTCACTTTTCACTTTCATGCATTGGAGAAGGAAATGGCACCCCACTCCAGTGTTCTTGCCTGGAGAATCCCAGGGGTCGGGGTAATCTGGTGGGCTGCCATCTATGGGGTCTCACAGAGTCAGACACAACTGCAGCGACTTAGCAGCAGCAGTGGCGGCCACACTTGGAAAACAAGATAAGAAGTATTTATTTTCATGTTTCATTGCAATTTACTTAGCCTGGTACCTTTCTTTCTTTTGAAACTATAGCAATGACTTATGTAATTTGTAATCCATGATGCCTTTAACTTTTTCTTAGGTCTTNGGTCGGGGGAGTCTGGTGGGTTGCTATCTATGGGGTCTCACAGAGTCAGACACAACTGCAGTGACTTAGCAGCAGCAGTGGCAGCCACACTTGGAAAACAAGATAAGAAGTATTTTCATGTTTCATTGCAATTTACTTAGCCTGGTATCTTTCTTTCTTTTGAAACTATAGCAATGACTTATG
Source organism: Raphicerus campestris (assembly GCA_006410735.1). Classification (NCBI taxonomy): domain Eukaryota; kingdom Metazoa; phylum Chordata; class Mammalia; order Artiodactyla; family Bovidae; genus Raphicerus; species Raphicerus campestris. Next base: position 133,939 of record SJYW01031439.1, on the reverse strand, counting down.
TAATTTGTAATCCATGATGCCTTTAACTTTTTCTTAGGTCTTTGCACAAAGCAAAGCATGCTTTATTTGCATTTATATACAATGTCCTATCTTCTTAGCTTAATTACCTTCTCTTTATCCTTATACGATTTCATCTTGTCTACACTTTATATCTGCTTTTTTCAGAAAGTATATCTGAGTTTCTATTGTTTATATCTGCAAATTTAATCAAGTAAGTTAAAAAATAATAACCCTAGAGTTTGATTCAAAAGATCTAACCTTTAAAATTTTAATGCATCTTCAAAATTAATGTTTAAATGCCATTCATTTCCCAGTAGACACAAAGTAAATCTGTTTAATGAATGGGCTTCCCAGGTGGTGCTAGTGGTAAAAGAACCCACCTGAAGATGCAGAAAACCTAAGAGACACAGGTTCGATCCCTGGATCAGCAAGATCCCTTGGAGGAGGGCATGGCAACCCACTCCAGTAGTCTTGCCTAGAGAATCTCATGGACAAAGGAGCCAGGTGGGCTACAGTCCATGGGGTAGAAAAGAGTAGGAAACAGCCGAAACAACTTAGCACGAAGCATAAGGAATCGCATGTTAATATAAAATATGTAAAATTTAGTCACAAAATATTAAAAGGATACAAACGTATAAAATGGAAGAGAACATAATAAATATCCCAAAAATCTCACCATGGATTGAGGTAAAATAAAAGAGCTAAAAGTGTTACCTAGTTTAACATGAAAATATAATAATAATAGGTATAACAAAAGTAAAAGAACAACAGAGAGAAGGGGAAAATGAAGAAAGGGAGGAGCCAAAGAGTTAATATTTATAGAATATTTAATGTAAGCTGAGCATGTGATTACCACATTCAGTTCTTATACTTTTCTCTGAGATGAGTACTACATTTCACAAAGGAGAAAATTGAACTTTGGAGCTTTCCTGGTGGCTCAGAGGTAAAGAAACTGCCTGCAATGCTGGAGACTGACAGCCTGCCACTGCAGGAGACACAGGCTGCATTCCTGGCTGGGGAATTTCACCGGAGAAGGAAATGGCAACCCGCTCCAGTGTGCCTGCTTGGAAAATCCCATGGACAGAGGAACCTCATGGGCTACAGTCCACGGGATCCCAAGTCGGACACAACTTAGTGGCTAAACCACCGCCATAGAAAAATAGTTAAGAATAACTTAGGAAATACACATTGAGATCCACAGATGGGGAAATTTGAAATAGGCAAAAAGAAGCATCTTCTTGAAATGTAAGTGGATTTTCTGGTTATAAAAATTACTCAGTTCAGTCACTCAGTCGTGTCTCACTCTTTGCCACCCCATAAATCGTAGTACACCAGGCCTCCCTGTCCATCATCAACTCCTGGAGTCCACCCAAACCTATGTCCATTGAGTCAGTGATGCCATCCAACCATCTCATCCTCTGTTGTCCCCTTCTCCTCCCTCCCCCAATCTTTCCCAGCATCAAGGTCTTTTCCAGTGAGTCAGCTCTTCACATCAGGTGGCCAAAATATTGGAGTTTCAGCTTCAGCATCAGTCCTTCCAGTGAACACTCAGGACTGATCTCTTTTAAGATGGACTGGTTGGATCTCCTTGCAGTCCAAAGGACTCTCAAGAGTTTTCTCCAACACCACAGTTCAAAAGCATCAGTTCTTCAGTGCTCAGCTTTCCTTATAGTCTAACTCTCACACCCATACATGACTACTGGAAAAATCATAGCCTTGACTAGANCTGCAAATTTAATCAAGTAAGTTAAAAAATAATAACCCTAGAGTTTGATTCAAAAGATCTAACCTTTAAAATTTTAATGCATCTTCAAAATTAATGTTTAAATGCCATTCATTTCCCAGTAGACACAAAGTAAATCTGTTTAATGAATGGGCTTCCCAGGTGGTGCTAGTGGTAAAATAACCCACCTGAAGATGCAGAAAACCTAAGAGACACACACAGGTTCAGTCCCTGGATCAGCAAGATCCCTTGGAGGAGGGCATGGCAACCCACTCCAGTATTCTTGCCTAGAGAATCTCATGGACAAAGGAGCCAGGTGGGCTACAGTCCATGGGGTAGAAAAGAGTAGGAAACAGCCGAAACAACTTAGCACGAAGCATAAGGAATCGCATGTTAATATAAAATATGTAAAATTTAGTCACAAAATATTAAAAGGATACAAACGTATAAAATGGAAGAGAACATAATAAATATCCCAAAAATCTCACCATGGATTGAGGTAAAATAAAAGAGCTAAAAGTGTTACCTAGTTTAACATGAAAATATAATAATAATAGGTATAACAAAAGTAAAAGAACAAAGAGAAAGGGAAAATGAGGAAAGGGAGGAGCCAAAGAGTTAATATTTATAGAATATTTAATGTAAGCTGAGAATGTGATTACCACATTCAGTTCTTATACTTTTCTCTGAGATGAGTACTACATTTCACAAAGGAGAAAATTGAACTTTGGAGCTTTCCTGGTGGCTCAGAGGTAAAGAAACTGCCTGCAATGCTGGAGACTGACAGCCTGCCACTGCAGGAGACACAGGCTGCATTCCTGGCTGGGGAATTTCACCGGAGAAGGAAATGGCAACCCGCTCCAGTGTGCCTGCTTGGAAAATCCCATGGACAGAGGAACCTCATGGGCTACAGTCCACGGGATCCCAAGTCGGACACAACTTAGTGGCTAAACCACCGCCATAGAAAAATAGTTAAGAATAACTTAGGAAATACACATTGAGATCCACAGATGGGGAAATTTGAAATAGGCAAAAAGAAGCATCTTCTTGAAATGTAAGTGGATTTTCTGGTTATAAAAATTACTCAGTTCAGTCACTCAGTCGTGTCTAACTCTTTGTGACCCCATGGGTGTATTCAGCATCTTATTGTTTTAATTTGCCTTTTCCTGAAGACATGTAACATGAACTATCTATATGCTTGTTTGCCATCTATATACCTTTGGTGAACTATTGAAGTCTTTGACCCATATTTTCACAGTTCAGTTCGGTTCAGTCGATCAGTCGTGTCTGACTCTTTGTGACCCCATAAATCGCCGCACACCAGGCCTCCCTGTCCATCATCAACTCCTGGAGTCCACCCAAACCTATGTCCATTGAGTCAGTGATGCCATCCAACCATCTTATCCTCTGATGTCCCCTTCTCCTCCCTCCCCCAATCTTTCCCAGCATCAAGGTCTTTTCCAGTGAGTCAGCTCTTCACATCAGGTGGCCAAAATATTGGAGTTTCAGCTTCAGCATCAGTCCTTCCAGTCCTTCCATCACTCAGGACTGATCTCTTTTAGGATGGACTGGTTGGATCTCCTTGCAGTCCAAAGGACTCTCAAGAGTCTTCTCCAACACCACAGTTCCAGTTCCTCAGTGCTCAGCTTTCCTTATAGTCTAACTCTCACACCCATACATGACTACTGGAAAAATCATAGCCTTGACTAGATGGACCTTTGTTGGCAAAATAATGCCTCTTCTTTTTAATATGCTATCTAGGTTGGTCATAGCTTTCCTGCCAAGGAGTAAGCATCTTTTAATTTCATGGCTGCAGTCACCATCTGCAGTGATTTTGGAGCCCAAAAAATTAAGTCTGCCACTGTTTCCACTGTTTCCTCATCTATTTGCCATGAAGTAATGGGACCAGATGCCATGATCTTGGTTTTCTGAATGCTGAGTTTTAAGCCAACTTTTTCACTCTCCTCTTTCACTTTCATCAAGAAGCTCTTTAGTTCCTCTTCACTTTCTGCCATAAGGGTGCTGTCATCTGCATATCTGAGGTTATTGATATTTCTCCCAGCAGTCTTGATTCCAGCTTGTGCTTCATCCAGCCCAGATAAGATTACTACTAAAGACAAATTTCCTGAGTTTGAATTTCAGCATCCCTTTTTTCTGAGACCATGATCAAGTTATTTAATCCCTCATTGCCTCAATCTCCTAACCCATTGATTGGAAACAACAACAGTAACTACCTCATAATTTGTGAGGCCTAAGCACAAGTATTCATGTAATAGCAAATATGATACTGATTCCTTTAATACAACCTCAAAAAAATAAAATATTTTTATAACTTTATTGTTATTATAGTATTCTTTTTCAGTAACATTATCTTTGATCAAGAGAATGATATGGTGAGAACTTTTATAAAAATTAATCTAACAATATAGAATTCAAATTTAACACAAAGAGGAACAATAAAAGTATGGATACCAATTAAGAACAGAAAAATAATTCAGATACTTCCCGTTGTCCAGTGTCTGAAGGCTGCTGTTTCACATGTTTTGTTTAGTTTATTGATCTAGTGGAGCAGTTCTTGTTGCAGTTCAATTGTTATAGATGGTAGTGGAAGGCCAACATACTATTTCAAAGTTAATAACCTACAAAACTCTATGCACACCTTTACATTCCCAATATCATTTTCTTTTCTTAAGTCTCCAGCACTCACCTGAATACCACATGTGTTTTTAGCCTCACCATTATTCTAATCATCCCCATATTAGCACCAGAATTATCTTTTCAGTGTGAAAATTTACAGGTTTGTTTATCTTTTCCAGCTAACTGTCTCTGAGCTCTTTGAGGGCAAGGATGCTATCTTGGCATTTAGTAACTTGTGTGCAGGTAAATCAGTTTCCCTGGGCAGAAAAATCCCAAAACCCCAGCTATCTAACATTTGCCCTTTTCGTTCAGTTCAGTTCAGTCACTCAGTTTTGTCCAGCTCTTTGCAACCCCATGGACTGCAGCATGCCAGGCCTCCCTGTCCATCACCAACTCCCAGAGTTTACTCAGATTCATGTCCATTGAGTTGGTGATGCCATCCAACCATCTCATCCTCTGTCGTCCCCTTCTCCTCCTGCCTTCAATCTTCCCCAGCATCAGGGTCTTTTCCAATGAGTCAGTTCTTAGCATCAGGTGGCCAAGGTATTGGAGTTTCAGCTTCAGCATCAGTTCTTTCAATGAATACTCAGGACTGATTTCCTTTAGGATTGCCTGGTTGGATCTCCTTGCAGTCCAAGGGACTCTCAAGAGTCTTCTCCAACACCACAGTTCAAAAGCATCAATTCTTTGGCACTCAGCTTTCTTTATACCCCAACTCTCACATCCATACATGACTACCAGGAAAACCATAGCTTTGACTAGATAGACATTTGTTGGCAAAGTAATGTCTTTGCTTTTTAATGTGCTGTCTAGATTGCTTATAACTTTCCTTCCAGGGAGCAAGCATCTTTTAATTTCATGGCTTCTGTCACCATCTGCAGTGCATTTGGAGCCCCCTCAAAATAAAGTCTGTCACTGTTTACACCATTTTCCCATCGATTTGCCATAAAGTGATGGGACCATTCCCGCATTCACTTCAGTTCAGTTCAGTTGCTCAGTCCTGTCTGACTCTGCGACCCTATGAATTGCAGCATGCCAGGACTCCTTGTCCATCACCAACTCCTGGAGTTCACCCAAAACCATGTCCATTGAGTCAGTGATGCCATCCAGCCGTCTCATCCTCTGTC
>SJYW01031439.1:80796-105484 GCA_006410735.1 Raphicerus campestris | reverse complement strand
ACCCCTGGACTGCAGTCTATCAGGCTCCTCCGTCCATGGGATTTTCCAGGCAAGAGTGCTGGAGTGGATTGCCATTTCCTTCTCCATCCAAGGATAGGCGTTAGTTCTTCTCTAAAAGTTTGATAGAATTCTCCTGTGAAGCCATTTGGTCCTGGGCTTTTGGTTTTTTGATTAAGCTTCAAAAATCTCCCAAAAAACCAAAAGCGCAGGACCAAATGGCTTCACAGGAGAATTTTATCAAACTTTTAGAGAAGAACTAACGCCTATCCTTGGATGGAGAAGGAAATGGCAATCCACTCCAGCACTCTTGCCTGGAAAATCCCATGGACGGAGGAGCCTGATAGACTGCAGTCCAGGGGTCGCAAAGAGTCGGACACGACTGAGTGACTTCACCTTCACCTTTCACTTTCAGTCTTGGAAGAATGAACTTTTCTAAGAATCTGTCCATTTCTTCTAGGTTATATATTTTATTGCCACATAGTTGTTCATAATAGTCTTTTATAATCCTTTGTATTTCTGCATTGTCTGTTGTAACTTCTTTTTCATTTCTAATTTTGTTCATTTGAGTCTTCTCTTTTTTTCTTGATGAGTCTGGGTAAAGGTTTGTCAATTTTTTTATCTTCTCAAAGAACAGGGTTTTAGTTTTTTTAGTCTTTACCACTGTTTCTTTCATTTCTTTTTCATTTATTTCTGCTCAGAACTTTATGATTTTGTTTCCTCTACTAATTTTTTTTTCATTCTTTTTTCCAGTTGTTCTAGGTGTAAAGTTAGGTTGTCTATTAGATGCTTTTCTTGTTTCTTGAGGTAGGATTGCACTGCTATAAACTTCCCTCTTGGAGCTGCTTTTGCTGCATACCATAGGTTTTGAGGAGACTGGTAGGCTACAGTCCATGGGGTCACAAAGCGTCGGACATGACTGAGCAACTTCACTCACTCATAGGTTTTGAGTTGTCATGTTTTCGTTGTCATGTGTTTCCAGAAATTTCTTAATTTCCTTTTTTATTTCTTCAGTAACCTCTTGGCTATTTAGAAACATATTGTTTAATCTCCATGCATTTGTGTTTTTTACACTTTTTCCCTTGTAATTGATATCTAGTTTCATAGTGTGAAAGATGCTTGATATAATTTCAATGTTCTTAAATTTACTGAGGTTTGATTTGTGATGCCAGATGTTGTCTATCCTGGAGAATGTTCTGTGTGCACTTGAGAAGAAGATGTTTTCTTCTGCATTTGGATGGAATGTCCTGAAGATATCAATGAGATCCATCTCATCTAATGTATCATTTAAGACTTGTAGTCCTTATTAATTTTCTGTTTGATGATCTGTCCATTGGTGTGACTGTGATGTTAAAGTCTTCTACTGTTATTGTGTTACTGTCAATTTCTCCTTTTATGTCTGTTGTCTCACATATTGAGGTGCTCTTATGTTCGGTGCATAGATGTTTACAATTGTTATGTCTTCCTCTTGGATCAATCCCTTGATGATTATGTAGTGTCCTTCCTTAGCTCTTGTAATCTTCCCTTTTTAAGGTCTATTTTGTCCTATATGAAGACTGCTACTCCAGCTTTCTTTTGCTTCCCATGTGCATGGAATATATTTTTCCATCCCCTCACTTTCAGTCTATACGTGTCTTTAGGTCTGAAGTGGATTTCTTGTAGACAGCATAATATGGGTCTTGTTTTTATATCCATTCAGCCAGTCTGTGTCTTTTGGTTGGAGCATTTAATCCTTCCACATTTAAAGTAATTATCGACATATATGTTCCTATTGCCATTTTCTTAATTGTTTGGGGTTGATTTCGTAGATCTTTTTCTTCTCTTGTATTTCTTGACTATGTAAGTCCCTTGTAAAGGTTTGGTGGTACAGAATTCTCTTAACTTTTGCTTGTCTGAAAAGCTTTTTATTTCTCCGTCAATTTTGAATGAGATCCTAGCCAGGTGCAGTAATCTTGGTTGTAGATTTTTCCCTTTCAGNCCGAAGAATTGATGCTTTTGAACTGTGGTGTTGGAGAAGACTCGTGAGAGTCCCTTGGACTGCAAGGAGATCCAACCAGTCCATCCTAAAGGAGATCAGCCCTGGGATTTCTTTGGAAGGAATGATACTAAAGCTGAAACTCCAGTACTTTGGCCACCTGATGCAAAGAGGTGACTCACTGGAAAAGACTCTGATGCTGGGAGGGACTGGGGGCAGGAGGAGAAGGGGACGACAGAGGATGGGATGACTGGATGGCATCACTGACTCAATGGGTGTGAGTCTGAGTAATCTCTGGGAGTTGGTGATGGACAGGGTGGCCTGGCGTGCTGCAATTCATGAGGTTGCAAAGAGTCAGCCACCACTGAGTGACTGAACTGAACTGATAAGCCACTCAGTCTATTATGGTCCCTGGAGAAAGGNGGTGATGGACAGGGTGGCCTGGCGTGCTGCAATTCATGAGGTTGCAAAGAGTCAGCCACCACTGAGTGACTGAACTGAACTGATAAGCCACTCAGTCTATTATGGTCCCTGGAGAAAGGAATGGCAACCCACTCCAGTATTCTTGCCTGGAGAATTCCATGGACAGAGGAGCCCAGTGGGCTACAGTCCATGGAGTCACAAAGAGTTGGACACAACTGAGTGACTAACATACATAGCCTATGGTAGTTTGTTCTAGCAGCGTGAACAAATGGTATTAATTGAATCTACTTTGTATTCTGCTTTCTGGGCTCTGGTGACTCCTATACCCATATACTGCATCCCAATCACTGGTCCTGCGAGTTTCCCCATCCTACGGGTCAGCCCCAGGACAGGATGAGCTGTTGTACACCTGCATGTCCCCAGTGTCAGTCATCAGTCTGAGTGTGTACGTAGTCATAGTGATGCTCATACCAAATCCTCCACCTGACTGCACAAGAGCAGCCCCCACCCCAACCTTGCCCTAGGATCTCCCTGGGGGTGTTTCACTTCTGCACAAGAATAATTCCACTGGGATCTCCCTCTGGTCTCTGTACTGGGCCTCCTTCACATCTGCCCCCTCCTCAAGTCCAGAGCTTGGCTAATTCAGCTGGGAGACCCTGAACCCCCAGGGCTTGAAGCCACTGGAGCGATGGGGGAAGCACAGAGTCTAGCTCCTCCCCGCCAGCTCTGTCATCTGGATGTGCTACAGTCTCATGTGGTCTCTCCTGGATTCGCCTCTCTCGGCCTCTTGCCCTAGCCCCGCCTTCTGTGGCGTGCACGCATGTGAGCTAAGTTGCTTCAGTGGAGTTCACCTCTTTGGCACCCTAAGGACCATAGCCCACCTGGCTCCTGGGTTCATGGGGTTCTCCAGGCAAGAATACTGAAATGGGTGCCATTGCCTTCTCCACCCCACCCTCTAAGAGCCCTTAAATTATCCAGTAGTGCCGAGTAGGGGTATGGTAACACTTCACCTTCATGCTCCCATCTCCCCTCCCTCCCTCCCCTGCTCAGTTCAGTCGCTCAGTCGTGTCTGACTCTTTGCAACCCCATGAACCATGGCACACCAGGCCCCCGTGTCCATCACCAACTCTTGGAGTCTACCCAGTCCACCTCTGTCATCCCCTTCTCCTCCTGCCTTCAGTCCCTCCCAGCATCAGGGTCTTTTCAAAGAAGTCAGCTCTTTGCATCAGGTGGCCGAAGTAGTGGAGTTTCAGCTTCAGCATCAGTCCTTCCTGAAACTCCTACTTCCTCCTTTCGTCCACACACAAGTTGAAACATGCAAGCTGAACCACCCACTGTCAGGGCAGCACCTGGGAAGGGAGGATCAGTCACCTGTCAGCCCACCTGAGCAGCTGGAGGTCTCCCCTGCTATGAGGAGCCACAGGGCAGACAACAGTGTCCTGCTTCTAGGTGGCCCCACCTCCGTCTCTTGTCTACCTGATTACATCAGATGAAATCAACATCAAAGGCCGCCCATGGGCACAAGGGAGAAGCAACGGGGCAATACTTTCCTTTCACAGTAATGAAACATGAGAGAAACAGCAAAAGTTCTTCACCCAGAATCTGTCTCAGATGTTAGTTTTGTTTTGTTTTGTTTTAATGTAACATGAGTTGAAAGGATCCCTCCTCTGGCCTGGGAGTATCCCTAGGGGCCGTCAGCTCAGTATGGGAGAGGATGTGAGCGGCCAGGACGTGGGGCTTCACGGGCTGTTCCATCCTTAACAGTAGGGAGAAAGGTCTCCCAAGTTCTGAAGAGTTCATAGGCAAAGGTCTACGTTAGTGGGTCCTTTCAGCCACTGCAGATTAGAATCAGGAATCTATAGCCAGATCCCAGCAGCAGCAACGGAAAGTGTTTTGGCCCAAAGGGAAATGATGTCATTCCATTTTACCAAGTTGGAGCAATTTGTTCTTGACACAATAGCTAGCTGGCAGATGATGTGTGCGTGCTAAGCTACTTCAGTTGTGCCCAGCTCTATGTGACCCTATGGCAGTAGCCTGCCTGGCTCCTCTGTCCATGGGATTTTCTGGGCAAGAACACCAGGGTGGGTTGCCACGCCCTCCTCCAGGGAATCTTTACAGAGATTGAACTCCGGTCTCTTAAGTTTTCTGCACTGGAAGGCAGATTCTTTACCACTAGGGCCACCTGGGAAGCCCAATGGGTATATAAAATAATAATAGTAAAGACGAAAGTGAAAGTTGCTCAGTCATGTCCAACTTTTGCAACCCCATGGACTATACAGTCCATGGAATTCTCCAGGCCAAAATACTGGAGTGGGTAGCCGTTCCCTTCTCCAGGGGATCTTCCCAACCCAGAGATTGAGCCAGGGTTTCCTGTTTGGCAGGTGGATTCTTTACCAGCTGAGCTACCAGGGAAGCCCAATAATAAAGATAGATAGATGACTAGATAGATGATAGCTAGATAGATAGATGATACCCAGTGAAGGCGAACCATAGGAAATTGCATAAGTGACTTCAAGAGAGTAAGTCATAGGAAGGAAGATAAGGTCTCTGCTTCCTTTTTACCCTGAATGCCATTCTCTTTCTCTAAAAAATATAGTTTCTTTAAGGGTTCCACTGTAACCCGCTAAACTATTCTTTTTCTCAAGACAACAAATTTGTCCCTGCTTTGGTTTTATTTAATTTTTCCAGTGCTTTAGTAGATGCCTCTTCAAATGGCCAGGAAAGATTTAGTGACCATTCTGAAATGGTTTCTCAATTATTGGTTGTACTGATATTTCAGTTGGTTGTCCTGAGAATTCATCGTTGTGGGGCTATCCTGCGCATTGTGTGTTGTTTAACGACATTCCTGCCTCTGCCCTCCAGAGGCCAGTTGTGACATCCAAAAATGTCTCCAGGCATTGTCCAGTGTCCCCTGGCAGGCAAAACTGCCCCAGCTGGGAACCACCATTCTGCAACAGCAGGGCTGCGGTGAAGGAGGGATCTCAGTCACCCACAGTGAAGTGGACATGGTGTCTTTCAATTCTCCAGACTTTGGAGGGTTCACAGCTGTACTTTTACAAGCACATCCCTGTACCTAGGTAGGAAATGGGAAAACTATCATTGCCTTAGTAAATCCCTCTGTGAGGCAAGAAGAAAGGAATGGAGGAAACCTTTCAGGGAAGAAAAGGTTGAAAGACATCTGTTCATCCAAAATGATCAAGGAATACCAACTGCAATCTTGAGTCACTTGAATTCTGCAAGCTTCTGTTTTCTACCATGAGGTAAAGAGGGAGCAGGTCAGAGGCCCTCAGCCCTGCCCTTCATGCTTTGTCGCTTCCCCCAATACACTGGAAGCCCTGGATTCATCTGCCCACACCCAGAGTCTGGGGGAAGCAGGACACATTCATTCAACAGCCATTGAGATCTGTGCTTTGTCAGGAGGTGGGTGCAAAATGGGTTTGTTATCGAACTCAGGTTTGGCTGTTCCTCCACTCAAAAGCCCAGACTTGAGAGGCAAGTGTTGGTAGGAAAAGAAAGTTGCTTTATTCAGGAGGCCAGCAACCTGGGAAGAAGTCAGACTTAAGTCCAAGAACTGCACCCCAGTTGCAGATCAGGGGTCAAGAGCTTTTAAAGAGGAGGCACACGAGGAGGGAGAGCACTGCATGCAGAAGAGCGCAGGCAGCGCAGACAGCCCTCTTGAAAACGGTCGCGCGGCGGTCTGATCAGTGTCAGCTTGCTTGTTTTAAGCATGTGCACGTGTGCTCAGTTGTGTCTGACTCTTTGCAACCCCATGGACTATGACCTGCCAGGCTCCTTTGTCCGTGGAATTTTCCAGGCAAGAATACTGGAGCGGNGCAGACTTTGGAGGGTTCACAGCTGTACTTTTACAAGCACATCCCTGTACCTAGGTAGGAAATGGGAAAACTATCATTGCCTTAGTAAATCCCTCTGTGGGGCAAGAAGAAAGGAATGGAGGAAACCTTTCAGGGAAGAAAAGGTTGAAAGACATCTGTTCATCCAAAATGATCAAGGAATACCGACTGCAATCTTGAGTCACTTGAATTCTGCAAGCTTCTGTTTTCTACCATGAGGTAAAGAGGGAGCAGGTCAGAGGCCCTCAGCCCTGCCCTTCATGCTTTGTCGCTTCCCCCAATACACTGGAAGCCCTGGATTCATCTGCCCACACCCAGAGTCTGGGGGAAGCAGGACACATTCATTCAACAGCCATTGAGATCTGTGCTTTGTCAGGAGGTGGGTGCAAAATGGGTTTGTTATCGAACTCAGGTTTGGCTGTTCCTCCACTCAAAAGCCCAGACTTGAGAGGCAAGTGTTGGTAGGAAAAGAAAGTTGCTTTATTCAGGAGGCCAGCAACCTGGGAAGAAGTCAGACTTAAGTCCAAGAACTGCACCCCAGTTGCAGATCAGGGGTCAAGAGCTTTTAAAGAGGAGGCACACGAGGAGGGAGAGCACTGCATGCAGAAGAGCGCAGGCAGCGCAGACAGCCCTCTTGAAAACGGTCGCGCGGCGGTCTGATCAGTGTCAGCTTGCTTGTTTTAAGCATGTGCACGTGTGCTCAGTTGTGTCTGACTCTTTGCAACCCCATGGACTATGACCTGCCAGGCTCCTTTGTCCGTGGAATTTTCCAGGCAAGAATACTGGAGCGGGTTGCCATTTCCTACTCCAGGGGATCTGCCCCACCCAGGGATTGAACTGGAGTCACCTGCAGGTTCTTTACCACCGAGTCTCCTGGGAGGCCCTTGTTAAGCACAGTTAGTCTACAATTCCAGGTTTGGTTTATTCCCATTTTCTTGAGACCAATACTTAGAGCTGTGTGTGATGGAGCGTCTCATGTCACAGCTACAGTCTGGTCAACATGAGGTTAACTTCTTCATGATGTTAAGTTTCATGCAGGGGTTTCAGTAACTGATGGGGGTGTTTTGGTAACTGAGAAACAAAGGATATGGCTCAGGATATTATTTCTAGCCCCTGGAGGAGGAATTAAATGTCCTTAATTTTGTTTAATGGCAAAACTATTATTATTTTGTCTTGCTTGACTATTCTGTTTTGCTTCTGCATTTTCTCACTTCTCTGATTAAATTTGTTCTTTGGCTGAAGTTTTTCTACACACAAGAGGCAAGGGGAGGACATGAAAGTGTCTGTCCCAGGAAGGCCCCAGAGGATCCTGCTTGGTTACAGTTTCCTTATAAGGATAGTTTTGGCACAGTGGTAAAGAATCTGCCTGCCAGTGCAGGAAATGCAAGGGACATGGGTTCAATCCCCAGGTCAGGAAAATCTCCTGGAGTAGGAAATGGCAACCCACTCCAGAATTCTTGTCTGAAGAATCCCATGGACAGAGGAGCCTAGCGGGCTACAGTCCATAGGATCACAAAGAGTCAGACACAACTGAGCACACACTTCAGCAAAAACTTCAGCAATAAGGACAGTTAGGTACAAATCAAGGTACAAATGCTTATATCCAGCCAGCAAGAGAAGGGGCATCAGCTCCTGTGTCCTGTGTGCCTGAGGCTTCTGTGTAGGCAAGACCGTATCCCCTCTCCACCACGTGAATCAGTCAGCCCCTGGCAGGGACCCCTTTGACTGGCTGGTGAAACCTGGTAGCTCAGCTGGGAAAGAATCCATCTGCAATGCAGGAAACCCTCATTGGATTCCTGGGTTGGGAAGACTCCCTGGAGAAGGGATAGGTTACCCAGTCCAGTATTCTTGGGCTTCTCTGGTGGCTCAGCTGGTAAAGAATCCGCCTGCAATGTGGGAGACCTGGCTTCAATCACTGGGTTGCCTATGGACCCAGCCTTGGAAAAAAGCTTTTAAATTTATAAAATAAGACACATGAGATTACAAAAGAAACCAATTATACTGAAAGATATCTGTCAAAAAGATTTTAGCCTGTGATATATTTATATGTCTTTATTAATGCATTAACTAACAAGGTCTGGGTTGAGACTATAATTACAACCCTTTTGGATAAACAAATGATATTCTGAGATGTCTGCTTTAACTGTCATATGATACAAAATAGATCTGGAATGTCCACTGGTTTCAAGGCTGGAGGCTCTGTTAATACTACTGGCCTATGTTTACATTAAAGGGAACATTCAATTTCAGTTAGAGAACATTAAAATAAAACTGGGCATCCCTGGTGTCTCAAACAGTAAAAAATCCACCTGCAATACAGAAGACCTGGGTCTGATCCCTGGGTGGGGAAGATCCCCTGGAGAAGGAAATGGCAACCCACTCCAGTGTTCTTGCCTGGAGAGTTCCATGGACAGAGGAACCTGGTAGGCTGCAGTCCATGGATTCACAAAGAATCGAACATGGCTGAGGGACTGACATACAAAATAAAACTACAAGGTCTCAGATCAGTGTCACTGACCTCCTGAATTTGCAGTTCTGTGGATTCCAGCAGATTCTATGCCCTGGTGTAGGAATGCTACTTTCCCCATCACAGGGACAGGTTGGTGACCCAAGCTGGTCCTATCCCTGTGGACTTTTTCCAGGGAGGTGACTTTTTCAGGGATGTGAGTTTTTTAGGGTTGAATAGTTAACCCAAACCAGAGCAATCAGCATCCTCTCTGTAACTTTCCTGGCAAAACTCTCAGACAAGGTTCACAGAGTACACAGAGGATATTGTGGGTATATAGGAAATTTGCTGTATGATTCAGGGAACTCAAAGAGGGGCTCTGTAACAACCTAGAGGGGTGAGAAAGTTTGAGGGGTGGAAGAGAGGGTCAAGAGGGAGGGAGAGGACATATGTACACCTATGGCTAATTCAGGAGCTTCCCTGATGGCCCAGCAGGTAAAGAATTCCCTTGCAGTGCCAAGAGACACAGGAGATGCAGGTTCGATCCCTGGGTCAGGAAGATCCCTGGAGGGGGAAATGGCAACCCACTCTAGTATTCTTGCCTGGAGAATCCCATGGATGGAGGAGTCTTATGGGCTACCAGCTGTGGCATCGCAAAGAGTCAGACATGACTGAGAGGCTAAGAATAGCACAAGGGAGCCCCCTTTCTCTGCCTGGCTGTCTCTAAGCTGGGGCATTACTTCACTGCCTTCAGATTCAGATGAAGACCAGGTCCATACTCTTGGCTCTCCTGAGCTTCCAGCTTGCCGACTGCAGACCTCAGCACTCCTCAGCCTCCAGAATCACACAAGCCAATCCCTCCTAATTCGTGCATGCTCAGTCACTTCAGTTGACCCCGTGGACTGTAGCCCACCAAGCTCTTCTGTCCATGGGATTCTCCAGGCAAGAATACTGAGTGCTTAACTATTCCCTTCTCCAGGGGACATTCCCCACTCGTGGATCGAACCCAGGTACCCTGCATTGCAGGCAGATTCTTTACCCACTGAGACACCTAGGAAGCCCATTCCTTATAATAAATCTCTATATAATTCCATTGATTCTGTTTCTCTTGAGAACCCTGACCAATACACCATCTAGGCCTATAGTCCACTGTACAAATGTTGTGTTTGTGTGAGATGTGATGCACAAAGACACGAACAGCCTATAGTTTCCACTTCCTGAGACAGAGACCTATCCTTTACAATAGCATAACCCTAGGGCAGTGTGATTTTTAAAATAAACTCATTAAGAATAACTGAACTTGGGGCTTCCCTGGTTGTGTGTGTTAATCACTAGGTCGTGTCCAACTCTTTGTGACCCCATGGATTGTAGCCCTCCAGGCTCCTCTATCCATGGGGATTCTCCAGGCAACCCAGAATTGGATTGCCAAGCCCTCCTCCAGGGGATCTTCCCACCTCAGGGACTGAACCCAGGTCTCCTGTATTGCAAGTGGATTCTTTACCATCTGAGCCACCAGGGAAGTCCCCACACCTTCAAACACCAAAACTCCTTCCCTGGTGGCTCAGTGATAAAGAATCCACCTTACCAATGCTGGAAACACGGGTTCGATCTCTAGTCTGGGAAGATCCCCCGTGTCTCGGAGCAACTGGGCCCTGGTGCCACAACTGCTGAGCCCACACTCTGGAGATGGCAGGATGCAGCTAGTGAAGCCCAACCTCCCTGTAGCCTGTGCTCTGCAACAGCAGAAGCGACTGCAATGAGAAGCTCACGCATGTCAACCAGAGAGTAGCCCTCCTGTCTGCTCCTAGAGAAAAACCCACACAGCAATGAAGATCCAGCACG
Organism: Raphicerus campestris; assembly: GCA_006410735.1. NCBI lineage: Eukaryota > Metazoa > Chordata > Mammalia > Artiodactyla > Bovidae > Raphicerus > Raphicerus campestris. The sequence goes on along the minus strand of SJYW01031439.1, from coordinate 94,950 downwards.
GCCAAAAATAAATACATAAATAAAGTTATTTTAAAAAAAAAGAATAACTGAGCTCCCCTGTGGCATAAACTAGTATAGGTTTGCTGCCACTGCTGCTGCTAAGTCACATCAGTCGTGTCCAACTCTGTGCGACCCCATAGGCAGTAGCCCACCAGGCTCCTCTGTCCCTGGGATTCTCTAGGCAAGAATACTGGAGTGGGTTGCCATTTCCTTCTCCAGTGCATGAAAGTGAAGAGTGAAAGTGAAGTTGCTCAGTCATGTCTGACTCTTACTGACCCCATAGTAGAGAAGAACATACCTAGTGTGTCTAGGGTTAAGTTGCAAGCCCTTTATACACAGTCCTGGAAAACAGTATTCAGTCAGCAGTACTGGAGGACAGCCTGATTCTAGACGCATCTCCACTTCTCTCATCACCCAGTTGCTGACTCTGCAGCCGGGTGTTTTGTCTGGAGAGAGTCAAGGCTGGTAGCCCAGGTGAGGGGAAAAAGAAGGCCCAGAGCAGGGGTCTCCAGCTGAAGTGCAAAGTCAGGGCTAAAGACTCAGGGAACCTGAAGAGAAGGCCCAGGAATCAAGAGAGCCTGTGGTGGGTGAGGGGGGTTCCTGCTGGGGTCCTTGGTCGGGATCCTGTCATCTGTGTTCCCAGCACAGCCCAAGGGTATGAGCATGGCTGGGACTGAAGGGCCAGGCACCAGGGCACTCGGCATCATCCAATGCCCTTCAGTTCAGTTCAGTTCAATTCAGTCACTCAGTTGTGTCCGACTATTTGTGACCCCATGAATCACAGCATGCCAGGCCTCCCTGTCCATCACCAATTCCTAGAGTTCACTCAGACTCACAGCCATCGAGTCCGTGATGCCATCCAGCCATCTCATCCTCTGTCGTCCCCTTCTCCTCCTGCCCCCAGTCCCTCCCAGCATCAGAGTCTTTTCCAATGAGTCAACTCTTCGCATCAGGTGGCCAAAGTACTGGAGTTTCAGCTTCACCATCATTCCCTCCAAAGAAATCCCAGGGCTGATCTCCAGAATGGACTGGTTGGATCTCCTTGCAGTCCAAGGGGCTCTCAAGAGTCTTCTCCAACACCACAGTTCAAAAGCATCAATTCTTTAGCGTTCAGCCTTCTTCACAGTCCAACTCTCACATCCATACATGACCACAGGAAAAACCATAGGCTTGACTAGACGGACCTTAGTCGGCAAAGTAATGTCTCTGCTTTTCAACATGCTATCTAGGTTGGTCATAACTTTTCTTCCAAGGAGTAAGTGTCTTTTAATTTCATGGCTGCAGTCACCATCTGCAGTGATTTTGGAGCCCCAAAAATAAAGTCTGACACTGTTTCCACTGTTTCCCCATCTATTTCCCATGAAGTGATGGGACCAGATGCCATGATCTTCGTTTTCTGAATGTTGAGCTTTAAGCCAACATTTTCACTCTCCTCTTTCACTTTCATCAAGAAGCTTCTTAGTTCCTCTTCACTTTCTGCCATAAGGGTGGTGTCATCTGCATATCTGAGGTTATTGATATTTCTCCTGGCAATCTTGATTCCAGCTTGTGTTTCTTCCAGTCCAATGTTTCTCATGATATACTCTGCATATAAGTTAAATAAGCAAGGTAACAATATACAGCCTTGACGTACTCCTTTTCCTATTTGGAACCAATCTGTTGTTCCATGTGCAGTTCTAACAGTTGCTCAGTGCCCTTACCTGGAGCCAACTCAGGATCCAGCCCTCTTGTTCTGGTTGCCATGCCGATAGCAAAGATGCTGAGTCTACCTATTGGTAACAAGTCCACATTCAGACGTCAAGGCATCGGCTCATCACCTGCTGTGTTTCCATAGCTCCTTGCAACGCAGTGGTCCCATTTTTGACCACACAGATCTGTGCCCTCAAGTGTAACCACTCCTGGGAACATTTCAGTGTAGGTTTGCCTCTGCTCAAAATGTAACACCAAAAAATTAAGATAAAATCAACCCTTGATAAATTAGGAGTCTGACATTAACAGATACAAACTATACTATACTACATATAAAATAGAAAAACAACAATGTTTTGCTGTATAACACTTGGAACTATATTCAATATCCTGTAATAAACTATAATGGAAAAGAATATAAAAAGGAATATATATATATATATAAACATATGTGTGTGAATGTATAACTGAATCATTCTGCTATATGCCAGAAACTAACACATTGTAAATCAACTATAATAAATAGTAAAATCTAATATTATAAATGCTAACTCAGTCACCTAAGACTGCATTTTCATTTTGTGAGTGAAAAATAAGTTGCCACATGTTTCAGGAACATTAAAACAGATAAGTCCTAATTTAAGGATATATGCTAAATGACAGTCTTTAAAAAAATGACTCACTACAGTTTTCTGTTAATACCCAGGACAAGCTTCTGGTCATGTTAGACTTCGGAGAAGTTTGGGCTCAGGATAGTGTTCAGAAAGAAGACAGTCTCTAAGCCAAGCACACTCTTCACAATATCAGTCCCCATTATTTCAAAAAAGATGTGACCCTGTGGTAGTTCCTTATGTCACCCTGTCAAATCTGTCCCCATAGCTAGATCTCTGAGCTTCTGCTCCCTGATACCTCCCACCCCTGAATGGCTGACATTTAGGCGTGGGCTGCCCATCTACAGGTGTTGCGGTCCTTGGACAGCAAGGAGATCGAATGAGTCAACACTAAAGGAAATCAGTCCTGAATATTCATTGGAGAGACTGATGCTGAAGCTGAAGCTCCAATACTCAGGCCACCTGATGCAAAGAACCAACTCATTGGAAAAGACCCTGATGCTGGGAAACACTGAGGGCAGGAGGAGAAAGGGGATGAGGTGGTTGGATGGCATCACTGACTCAATGGACATGAGTTTGAGCAAGCTCTGGGAGTTGGTGACAGACAGGAAGCCTGGTGTGCTGCAGCCATGGGGTCACAAAGAGTCAGACACGACTGAGTGACTGAACAGTAGCCCATCTACAGATGTAGCATGACTTAAATCCACACATCTGTCGGTCAGCTGCAGCCACAGCCAAACAGATAATAAAGCCTAGGGATTCCAGGAGAAAGGTTTTTCAATGGGTTCACTCTTTATGTTTCTCTGGTAGCTTCTGGGAAAAGATCTCAGGACTCCTAAGGCTGAAACTGCATGTTTTGGGCAACTTCACACAAATGAAATAATTCAATCAAAATTAGAAATATTCAGATGACTTCTGGAAAACTAGTCTGCCTGCTGTCTGATTAAAGCACAGCAAAAGAGAGTTTCCTAGTCATCTTTTTCCTTTTCATCCTGAGGGTGGGACACGCGTGCCAGACTCCCTGGAGCTTCAAGTCTGGAAAGGAAAGCCACCCAGAGCCAAGTGATGGGGGCCCAACCCCAGGCGCAGAGCTGTTTTCTCTACCGGCACCTCACCGTGGGCCCAAACTCAGCCTCAGCTGTTTTTAGTCCCTGGTCGTGCTTCTGATTCCAAAGAAACAGCTATTTTGTTTGGCTCTCGTTGCATTACTCATGCAGTGCAACATGTCTGTGTGACCACGTGGCCAAGAAAGTGAAATCGAAGAGATTAAAAACAGAGCCGTCTAGAGAACAGGTGTCGCACATTATCTAATAGCAAACTAAATATAAAAAGAGACTCGTTAGAGTTCTGGCGTCTCTCCTTCTGTCATCCTCACAGCTCTTTAACTCTTGAAATGGCTGCTCAGACTGAAAACCAGAGTTCATGGGAAAGGGGAGACAGCGATGCCATATTCCTGTAATAAAGGGGTGTGTGTGTGTGACGGAAGGGGTAGAGTGAGAGAGGGGCTGGTATTGCCTGGCAGTGCCAAACCGTGAGAAACAGTGATAAAGTTGCTGGTTCTGCTGAGACAAACCCAGTCTTCTCGAATCTTACTCCTCAAAGGTTGGTTCTCAGAGTAGCCGCAGTAGCATACCCCCAGAACTGGTTAGAAACACAGTCTAGTGAGATCCTAGACTTACTAAATCAGAGCCTATATTTCCAACAACTGATTGCCATTAAACATTAAAGTTTCAGTAGCACTATGAAAGGAATTGAGGTGTGATGGGGAGCAGCAGGGAGGTTAATGCAGAAGGAGGTGTTGCCTAGGACCTCCCTGGCGGCCCAGTGGCTAAGACTCTGTCCTACTATACAGAGGATGCCAGTTTGATCCCCAGTCAGGGAAATAAGATCCCATGTGCCTTGGGCCAACTAAGCCTGTGCAACAGAAGAAGCTCACACGCAGGAACAAAGAGCCCTCGCCCCACGAGGAAGACCAAGCACAGCCAAATAGCAACTCTCAGATGACATCCCTTATATCTGGAATCCAAAAAGAAATGGCACGGATGAGCTTACAAAACAGAAAGAGATTTGCAGGCTTAGAAAAGGAACCCCTGGTTGAGGGGGAGAGGGGGCGGTGGGGAGGGATGGTTAAGGACTTTGGGAAGGTCGTGTACACACTGCTATATTTAAAATGGATGACCAACAAAGACCTATTGTGTCAGACAGGGAACTCTGTTCAATGCTATGTGCCAGTCCGGACGGGAGGGGTTTTAGGGGAGAATGGATGCATGTACATGTATGGCTGAGTCCCTTCNATGTTTCTCTGGTAGCTTCTGGGAAAAGATCTCAGGACTCCTAAGGCTGAAACTGCATGTTTTGGGCAACTTCACACAAATGAAATAATTCAATCAAAATTAGAAATATTCAGATGACTTCTGGAAAACTAGTCTGCCTGCTGTCTGATTAAAGCACAGCAAAAGAGAGTTTCCTAGTCATCTTTTTCCTTTTCATCCTGAGGGTGGGACACGCGTGCCAGACTCCCTGGAGCTTCAAGTCTGGAAAGGAAAGCCACCCAGAGCCAAGTGATGGGGGCCCAACCCCAGGCGCAGAGCTGTTTTCTCTACCGGCACCTCACCGTGGGCCCAAACTCAGCCTCAGCTGTTTTTAGTCCCTGGTCGTGCTTCTGATTCCAAAGAAACAGCTATTTTGTTTGGCTCTCGTTGCATTACTCATGCAGTGCAACATGTCTGTGTGACCACGTGGCCAAGAAAGTGAAATCGAAGAGATTAAAAACAGAGCCGTCTAGAGAACAGGTGTCGCACATTATCTAATAGCAAACTAAATATAAAAAGAGACTCGTTAGAGTTCTGGCGTCTCTCCTTCTGTCATCCTCACAGCTCTTTAACTCTTGAAATGGCTGCTCAGACTGAAAACCAGAGTTCATGGGAAAGGGGAGACAGCGATGCCATATTCCTGTAATAAAGGGGTGTGTGTGTGTGACGGAAGGGGTAGAGTGAGAGAGGGGCTGGTATTGCCTGGCAGTGCCAAACCGTGAGAAACAGTGATAAAGTTGCTGGTTCTGCTGAGACAAACCCAGTCTTCTCGAATCTTACTCCTCAAAGGTTGGTTCTCAGAGTAGCCGCAGTAGCATACCCCCAGAACTGGTTAGAAACACAGTCTAGTGAGATCCTAGACTTACTAAATCAGAGCCTATATTTCCAACAACTGATTGCCATTAAACATTAAAGTTTCAGTAGCACTATGAAAGGAATTGAGGTGTGATGGGGAGCAGCAGGGAGGTTAATGCAGAAGGAGGTGTTGCCTAGGACCTCCCTGGCGGCCCAGTGGCTAAGACTCTGTCCTACTATACAGAGGATGCCAGTTTGATCCCCAGTCAGGGAAATAAGATCCCATGTGCCTTGGGCCAACTAAGCCTGTGCAACAGAAGAAGCTCACACGCAGGAACAAAGAGCCCTCGCCCCACGAGGAAGACCAAGCACAGCCAAATAGCAACTCTCAGATGACATCCCTTATATCTGGAATCCAAAAAGAAATGGCACGGATGAGCTTACAAAACAGAAAGAGATTTGCAGGCTTAGAAAAGGAACCCCTGGTTGAGGGGGAGAGGGGGCGGTGGGGAGGGATGGTTAAGGACTTTGGGAAGGTCGTGTACACACTGCTATATTTAAAATGGAGGGAACTCTGTTCAATGCTATGTGCCAGTCCGGACGGGAGGGGTTTTAGGGGAGAATGGATGCATGTACATGTATGGCTGAGTCCCTTCACTGTTCACCTAAAACTTTCACAACATTGTTAGCCCCAGTTCAAAATGTTTTTGGTATTTAAATAAATTAAAGGAAAAAAAAGAAGTTAGTTAATTAAAATTATATTTTAAATAAATAGAAGGAGGTATGGCAGGTGTGCCCCTTGATGGGGCGGTTTCGAGTGGGAGACTGGAGGTTGCCTAGTGCAGGGGTCGGCACACTTTTTCTATAAGGTCCAGACAGTAAATATATAAGCTTTGCAGTTCACGTTGCCTCTGTCACAACTAGTCCCCTAGATCCACAAAGTACTGAAGCCATAGCCATCATGTAAACAAATGGGTGTGGTTGTGTCCAATGAAACTTTACTTATAAAAATAGGCCCTGAGCCCAATTTGGCTTCTGGGCAGTAGTTTGCTGAGAATTGGTCTAAGGGAACAAGTCTGTCTTCATACAGTGTGAAATATTCTAGACCAGCTGTGGGTTTCATTGCATCTGATGCCAAAACTTTGGGTCTCACTAATTTCTGAACTCATCCATCTCTGTCAGTGGGGCAGAATACTTTATTTTTCTGGAAGGTAATTTCTTCACAATGTTGGGTTAGTTTCTGCTGTACAACAACATGAATCCACTATAAATATGATATGTCCCCTCCGTCTTGAGCCTCCCTCCCACCTTAGGCAGAATACTTTAAATCAGAGCTTTGAGGGGCGGGGGGCAGGCGGTGGGGGAAAGAAGGACCTGTGATCTAATCATGTTCCTCAGATAGGCTTCTTATTCTGCATACTGCAAACTCAGGTCACAGCACAGGTTACTTGGAACACATATTCTCTTCTGAGATGAGCCTCATTGAATAGGAGAACCAGAGAAGGAAGCAGTTGGCCACCTAGGATGAATCACACCTAGCTCACTGGAGGTTGAGAGCATTTTTATTCACCTGTAAACTACAGAGCTAGGGTTGACGTCCTCTCCTAACTTTGGCATTTTGTGGCCAGTCCTCTCAGCTGCCCACAACAACCTGCTCAGAAGGTCCACCAACCCAGGCCTCACACTGATGCTTCTTTCTCAGGGCAACACGGGGCATTGGGATCACAGAGAGTTGTGGAGGAGGGAAAGAATCACTGAAAAAGATTGCCAGCCAGAGGCCCCACAGTGCTGCACTAGCAGGAACCACTGCCTGAATGTCACAGCATAGACTAGCTGGGTACACGCAAAGGGGCATACAGAAACGTCTGGGCCCCAGTTAGCTTCCATGACCTCAAAGCAACGCTGGGTAAGAATTCCATTATCCTGGTTTGGGTTCCCCCAGGAGCAGACCCTGAGACTGAGATTCTAGTGTGGGTAGTTTCTTTGGAAGGTGATCCCAGAAAGTTCTAGTAGGAGAGTGGGGGCATGAGACAGAAAATGGAAGGAAGCTGCTAAATTATGTGCTACAAGTCAGTGGCTACTGCAGGCAAGTGTAGCTTGATCTTGCCCCCCAGGATCCCAGGGGAGCCATGGCAGTCAACGTAGACCTGCCTCACAGTTACCTGCCAGAGAAGCAAGGGAGCTGGTGTATTTTATTTGTTCATTTATTTATTTGTTTTTGGCTGTTCTGGGTCTTTGTTGCTGCACGGGCTTTTTCTCTAGTTAGGGTGAGCAGGGGCTCCTTTCTAGTTGTTGTATGCAGGATTCTCACTATGGGAGCTTCTCATTGTGGAACACGGGCTCTAGAGCACAGGCTCAATAGTTGTGGTATTAGCTGCTCTTCAGCATGTAGGATCTTCCCCAGTCAGGGATCAAACCCATTTCTCCTGCGTTGGTAGGTGGATTCTTGACCGCTGAACCACTAGGAAAGCCCCAGAGCCAGGGTATTGATATACCGACCCCTTCAGGCATTAGGTGAAGGCTGGTCTTGGATGTGAAGAGGAGAGGAACATTAATTCCCTGGAATATCTTTCCAGCCTGCCCCGTGTATAAACAGAGCAGGCCCTAGTGGCTGGAGGAAGCCCTCAGGCAGTCACAGGTGCTGGCCAGATGGAAACCAGGCTGGAGTTTCCAAGAAATGGTGAGCACAGGGAAGCGATTTTCAGGGCACCAGCAAAATCTGGTCAACATAGACCTTACTCTCTTCTGAACACATAACTGAGCACTGAGACTCACAGCAAAAGATATTTAAAGATAGGGAGGTAATCTGTGTCATTGTGGGCTGCATTCAGTTGCAAGTAACTGAAAATATGACTAAGAAGCAATTTAAATATATATAAAGGTTTTATCTTCTCATAGAACAAGAAATTCAGAGGCTTCCCCGGGGACTCAAATGGTAAAGAATCGTCCTGCAATGCAGAAGACTTGGGTTCGATTCCTGGGTCAGGAAGATCCCCTGGAGGAGAGCATGGCAACACACTCCAGTATTCTTGCCTGGAGAATCCCATGGGCAGAGGAGCCTGGCAGGCTACAGTCCATGGAGTTGCAAAGAGTCAGACATGACTGAGGGACTAACACTTTGACTTATTTCACTTTCAAGCCAATCATATCTAACTTGGTAGCTTCCACAGTGCCATCAGCTGTCTTTATTGTGTGGCTTGGACCCTCATGTTTGTTGACTAATGGTACTAAGACAACTGCTCCAGTCTCAGCCCCCTGCCCATGGTCTTGGGAGAATCAGGGGAAGGGCAAAGGCTGCCACCTGAATGAATTCCATTTAAAAGAGCTTTCCCAGAAGTCCCATTCATCTCATTGATCAGAACTTTCTTACCTGTAAAGAAGACTGGGAGATGGAGCTACTGCCTGAAACAAAATTGGAGTTCTGTTGATAAAAATGTAGAGGACAGATGCTGGCTAGAAAATTAGTGGTTTCTGCCACAAAATGTTGCCTCCAACGATGCTGACATATTAACAATGTAAGCAAAAAGTGTATGTGTATATAGCCAGCCATTCCCTAGAAAACATTTTACTACATACAGAAGTTTTGGACTGAGGATAAAGAGAAGGAAAGCAATTTTCTGGAAGGGTTTCAGTAGGATAGGTGTTAGCTCTTCTCGAAATTTTTGGTAGAATTCAGCTGTGAAGCCGTCTGGATCTGGGCTTTTGTTTGCTGGAAGATTTCTGATTATGGTTTCAATTTCCGTGCTTGTGATGGGTCTGTTAAGATTTTCTATTTCTTCCTGGTTCAGTTTTGGAAAGTTGTACTTTTCTAAGAATTTGTCCATTTCTTCCACGTTGTCCATTTTATTGGCATATAATTGCTGATAGTATGTATTTGATCCTTTGTATTTCTGTGTTGTCTGTTGTGATCTCTCCATTTTCATTTCTAATTTTATGGATTTGATTTTTCTCTCTTTGTTTCTTGATGAGTCTGGCTAACGGTTTGTCAATTTTATTTATCCTTTCAAAGAATCACCTTTTTGCTTTGTTGATTTTTGCTATGGTCTCTTTTGTTTCTTTTGCATTTATTTCTGCCTTAATTTTTAAGATTTCTTNCAAGTTGATGAGTCAGAGCAAGCATGACATTTCTCTCATTGTGTGGACCTTTTTTTTTAGTCAACAGTTGTGACTCCTAATTAAACAGATGAACCTTGCCTATTTTTCTCCTCTTCCTCCTCAAACTCTATAAAAATGACAGTAGAGGAAATATTTTATTGTAAGATCACAAGGATAAATATAACAGTGCAGGAGCCCAGGTAGATCACCAAGTAGAAAGAGAGGTGTAAGTAACTAGTAGAACTAAAGAAATCTCAGTGGAAGAAAGAGAGAAGTAAGCCAGTCCCCATTCCATTGAACTGTGGGAAAGCCCATGAATATACCAAGTACACAGGAAANAGATCACCAAGTAGAAAGAGAGGTGTAAGTAACTAGTAGAACTAAAGAAATCTCAGTGGAAGAAAGAGAGAAGTAAGCCAGTCCCCATTCCATTGAACTGTGGGAAAGCCCATGAATATACCAAGTACACAGGAAATAAGAACAGGTCTCAAGGCTGAAAGAGAAGGACTGTTTAAAAGTGTACACAAGATAACTGAATCTTCGTGTGTTTTTTTCCCATCCTTGCCTCCTAGACCTGAGGTGCAAAGTTTGTTCTCTAAAGGAACTGAACCAAAGGGAGTCTCAACTGAGGGAACTAAGTTGGGAAGGAACCAAGAGGGAAGTGGAGAAATGGGGTTGAAAAATATGGAACCAATCAGAAGACTATTTACAAAGTGGTGGAATACTTGTACACTTCTCCTCATTCTCAAAACCCTGGAAGGCAGTTAAACTTTGCTCTTGAGATTCTGAAGAAAGAGCTCCAGAAGTAAGACCTCCAGAGATGGATGTTTTGAAATTCCCAATTAAAGAGGCTGCCCTAGTATCCCCTGACTCTACAGTGAAACTGCCCATCATAGAGTCCCTCCTCACACAGATGACCTCCACTCAGCTCTCCATTGCATCAGTCAGATATGAAGAGAAAGCTGAGTATTGCCTGGAGTTTGAAGAAACAGTCTCAACATCAAAGACAAATACCAAAACAAACAAACTAGGAATAAAGAAACCCTGAGTTCTAGAGATACTATTAGAAACAGAAAAAGGTATTTAAACACACACACACACACACACACACACACACACACACAAATACTTCAACAGGAGAAGAAGAACTTTCCCGAGAAAGATAAGATTTTTAACTCATGACAAAAGCACAAGACACTTTGTAAACAATCCGAGAACAGAAGAACTCTCAGCAAATGCTTTTGTGAAAACACACATAACACAAAATTTACCACCTTAACCATTTCTAAGTGTACTATTCAGTGGCATCAAGTCAAATTGTTGGACAACTACTGCCACCATCCATCTATCTCTAGAACTCTTTTTGTTTGGCAAAACTGAAGTATCTGCAGCACTATTTACTGTTCCCATTAAAGAATAATTCTCCATTCTGTCCCTGATCCCCAGCAATTACCATTCTACTTTCTGTTTCTCAAAATTTGACTACTCTGGCTCTCTCCTAGAAGTGGAATCATACAGTATTTGCCTTTGGGCAACTGGTTACTTTCACTTGGTGTAATGTTCTCAAGGCTCGAACATGCTGTGGCACAGGTCAGAATTTTCTTCCTTTTTGAGGCTGAGTGATATTCCATTGTATGCCTATACTACCACGTGCTCATTCATTTATCCATCAGTGAGCCCTTGGGTTGCTTTCGGCAACTGGTTGCTATGAATAAGGCTGCTGTGACCATGGATACACAAATGCTTATCGAGACCTTGCTTCAATTATTTCGAGTATATACTAGAAGTTAAATTTCTGGAATATAGGATAATTTTTTTTTTTGAGAAACGCCCATTCTGTTTTCTTGAAAAACTTTTAATGTAATAGAAAGTTTAAAATACTCTCAAAATAAATGTGGAAAACAACATTAAGAAACTCTCTCCGAGAGTAGTACAAAAAGACTACAAATATAAAATATTGGGACTTCCCTGGTGGTTCAGTGGCTAAGACTCCGTTCTTTCAATGCAGGGGCCCAGGCTGGATCCCTGGTCAGGGAACCAGATCCCACATGCCACAACTAAGACCAGGCACAGCCAAACAAACAAACAAACAAATATTTTTATTTAAAAAAAGAGAAAACATAGAGGATCAATCCAGGAGGTCTAAAATCCTACCAAGAACAGTTCCAGAAAGAAGAAATAGAGAAAATAAAGAGGAAGAATATTATTTTTTAAAGTGCATTTTACTAAGTGAAAGAAACCAATCTGAAAAGGCTGCATAGTATACGATTCCAAATATATGACATTCTGGCAAAGGGAAAACTATGAAGACAGTAAAACGTTCAATGGTTGCTATAGGTTGGGAAAGAGAGGGATTAATAGGTGAAACACAAAGAACTTTTAGGGCACTGAAAATGCTCTTTATGAGACCATCATGGTGGATACATGTCATTATACATTTGTCCAACACACAGAATTCCAACACCAAGAGTGAGCCTTAAAGTAAGCTTTAAACTTCAGAAGATAATGATGTAGGTTCATCACCTGTAATAAATGTATCATTCTGGGGAATGTCAATAATGGAGGAGCTTGTGCATGTTGGGGGCAGGTATACACAGGAAATCTCTATACATTTGCCTCAATTTTGCTGTGAACCTTAAATAGCTCTTTTTAAAAAATAAAATAAAATAAAGACCTAAGGATAAATACAAACACAGTGCAGGATATTTTCCTCAAATCTTAAGGAAATTGGTTCCCAAATTGAAAAGCCTCCTTGAGTTCTTAGTACATGCCCTCATGACATTTCAGACTCCAGAGAGAGAGAAAAATATTAAAGTTTTTAGAGACTGAAGTGGGGGATCAGATAACATATACTAAAGGGTAAACTTAGGATGGCACCTTACTTCTCAATATCATCTCTGGAAGCTAGAAAACAGATAATGTTAACTTTAAAATTATTTATAAAAATGTACTTCAACCTAGCAATCTGTACCCAACTAAAATATCAGTTGCCACCTCTATTGTCTCTACCATCATAGCCACAGGTCTAACTTTTAGATTTTTCAGGAGTGACTCAGACACCACCAACTAAGTCCCCTTGAGCTCTTAGAGATTCAGATCAGGTTCTGAGGGGACCCACTGAAACCCCTTTCCCTAGGCTGAAGTATCCCACACTCCCTCCTGTGTATGTTAGTATCTGGATGAGAGAGCTTTGGTGGTAGGATCCTCCGCACTGTGACAGCTCTCTCCAAAACTACTCATCCAATCTGCAGTCCCCTAGTCTTTTACAGCCTTTCTTTATAGGCTAGAGCTGGGTGGTCACCTAAGAACAGAATTCAATTATTGGATTCTTCATTGCAAGTCCTGCTCAGGCAGTTTTAGGCCTCACTTTGGAATATGAGAATCAGCAGCATCTGTCATCTTGGAGATTCAATCTAAACTGAGAGAGAAAAAAATGGAGGTCCCAGTTTTAACATCCTATTACACAGAATATGCAACTTGGCTCAGCAATAAGCAACATTTATAGGGTCCTAATTGTGAGCAAGAAAGAACTGATGCTTTCAGACTTGTGGTGCTGGAGAAGACTGTTGAGAGTCCCTTAGACTGCAGGGAGATCAACCAGTCAATCCTAAAGGAAATCAACCTTGAATATTCATTGGAAGGACTGATGCTGAAGTTCAAATACTTTGGTCACTTGATGCAAAGAGCTGAATCACTAGAAAAGACCCTGATGCTGGGAAAGATTGAAGGCAAAAGAAGAAGAGGCTGGCAGAGGATGAGATTGTTAGATAGCATCACCAATTCAGTGGACATGATTTTGAACAAACTCTGGGAGACAGTGAAGGACAAGGAAGCCCAGTGTGCTGCAGTCCATGGGGTTGCAAAGAGTCAGACACAACTTAGCGACTGAGCAGCAACAATTATATAAACACTGAAGACTGGTTTAACCAAAAATGCTGATGGGACCATAATGGGAGATACAGAGCAGGGTGACAGAGCCACAGTGTCATCCACTCAGTGTGTAAGTCAAGGCTCCTACTTGCAAGCAGCAGACTCCACTCTGACTTGATAAAGCTGGGAATGAAGCTGTCAAATCAGGCAGCATTCCAGCATCTCCAGGAACAACACCTGACTCACCATGGGCTGCACTGGTGGATGTCTTACTGTCTCCAGCGCCTGGTCCCCATGCTGCAACCCGCACACAACACTAAGGACTGTGCATCAGAGACTCACAAAAGCCAGACCCTCTACCAGCACGGGTGCCAGAAGACTTCTTCCCCACAGGCCCCTTTCCCCATGCACTCACTTCTGAATCAAAACTGGGGCAGGTGCATCTGACTGATGAAGCCTCAATTACATTTCTACACCCCAGCTGTAAGGGAGGCTGAGAACACAATTTTTATGGTTTCTATCCTGGGAGCACAGGAAATGATCAGAATACAAGGAGTGTTCAAAAAAAGATGAGACTCTACAAATAACCAATGTCTATTTCCAGAAGTCAGCGGATAATGATGGAAACTGATAAACCTAGAAATTGCAGATAGGCATCTTATCTAGAAAAGTGTTGGTAAAAACCACAAGAAATAGCTCAAGAGCTGAAAGGCCTGGAAATAAGGGTGAAAGATAGACGGTAGGAGGTTAAGGGACAGCTGGTTTTTGTTTTTTTTTTTTTT
>SJYW01031439.1:47106-71356 GCA_006410735.1 Raphicerus campestris | reverse complement strand
AGAACATAGGCAAAACACTCTCTGACATAAATCACAGCAGGATCCTCTATGATCCACCTCCCAGAATACTGGAAACAAAAGCAAAAATAATCAAATGGGATCTAATTAAAATTAAAATCTTCTGCACAACAAAGGAAACTATAAGCAAGGTGAAAAGACAGCCTTCTGAATAGGAGAAAACAATAGCAAATGAAGCAACTGACAAACAACTAATCTCAAAAATATACAAGCAACTTATGCAGCTCAACTCCAGAAAAATAAACGACCCAATCAAAAAAAGGGCCAAAGAACTAAACAGACAATTCTCCAAAGAAGACATACAGATGGCTAACAAACACATGAAAAGATGCTCAACATCACTCATTATCAGAGAAATGCAAATCAAGACCACAATGAGGTACCATTTCACACCAGTCAGAATGGCTGCGATCCAAAAGTCTACAAGAAATAAATGCTGGAGAGGGTGTGGAGAAAAGGGAAACCTCTTACACTGTTGGTGGGAATGCAAACTAGTACAGCCACTATGGAGAACAGTGTGGAGATTCTTTAAAAAAAAATGCAAATAGAACTGCCTTATGACCCAGCAGTCCCACTGCTGGGCATACACACCAAGGAAACCAGAATTGAAAGAGACACATGTACCCCAATATTCACTGCACCCCAATGTTCATTGTAGCACTGTTTATAATAGCCAGGACACAGAAACAACCTAGATGTCCATCAGCAGATGAATGGATAAGAAAGCTGTGGTACATATACACAATGGAGTATTACTCAGCCATTAAAAAGAATACATTTAAATCAGTTCTAATGAGATGGATGAAACTGGAGCCCATTATACAAAGTGAAGTAAGCCAGAAAGATAAACACCAATATAGTATCCTGACACATATATATGGAATTTAGAAAGATGGTAATGATGACCCTGTATGTGAGACAACAAAAGAGACACAGATGTATAGAACGGACTTTTGGACTCTGAGGGAGAGGAAGAGGGTATAATGATTTGGGAGAATGGCATTGAAACATGTATACTATCATGTAAGAAACGAAGTGCCAGCCTATGTTCGATACAGGATACAGGATGCTTGGGGCTGGTGCACGGGGATGATCCAGAGAGATGATATGGGGTGGAAGGAGGGAGGGGGATTCAAGATTGGGAGCTCATATACACCCGTGGTGGATTCATGTCAATGTATGGCAAAACCAATACGGTATTGTAAAGTAAAATAAAGTAAAAATAAAATTAAAAGAAAATAAATAAAACAAAATATTGACATTTAAAAAAAGAGAGAGAGAGAAGGAAAGCTAATTAAGCAGGACAAAAACTTCAGGGCAGACTCCTAACTCAGCAGGATCTGTCATTGCAGATGCCACATGATCTGCTGGTCGCTCAAATGCATGGCTTATTTTGTAAGTTTGACCTAGGATTTGAATGAAGGTGCCCAGTTTCTGTGAAATGGGGTGTGATGAACCCAAGTTGATGAGTCAGAGCAAGCATGACATTTCTCTCATTGTGTGGACCTTTTTTTTTAGTCAACAGTTGTGACTCCTAATTAAACAGATGAACCTTGCCTATTTTTCTCCTCTTCCTCCTCAAACTCTATAAAAATGACAGTAGAGGAAATATTTTATTGTAAGATCACAAGGATAAAAATAACAGTGCAGGAGCCCAGGTAGATCACCAAGTAGAAAGAGAGGTGTAAGTAACTAGTAGAACTAAAGAAATCTCAGCGGAAGAAAGAGAGAACTAAGCCAGACCCCATTCCATTGAACTGTGGGAAAGCCCATGAATATACCAAGTACACAGGAAGTAAGAACAGGTCTCAAGGCTGAAAGAGAAGGACTGTTTAAAAGTGTACACAAGATAACTGAATCTTCGTGTGTTTTTTCCCATCCTTGCCTCCTAGACCTGAGGTGTGAAGTTTGTTCTCTAAAGGAACTGAACCAAAAGGAGTCTCAACTGAGAGAACTAAGTTGGGAAGGAACCAAGAGGGAAGTGGAGAAATGGGTTGAAAAATATGGAACCAATCAGAAGACTATTTACAAAGTGGTGGAATTCTTGTACACTTCTACTCATTCTCAAAACCCTGGAAGGCAGTTAAACTTTGCTCTTGAGATTCTGAAGAAAGAGCCCCAGAAGTAAGACCTCCAGAGATGGATGTTTTCAGATTCCCAATTAAAGAGGCTGCCCTAGTATCCCCTGACTCTACACTGAAACTGCCCATCATAGAGGCCCTCCTCACACAGATGATCTCCACTCAGCTCTCCACTGCATCAGTCAGATATGAAGAGAAAGCTGAGTATTGCCTGGNACAACACCTGACTCACCATGGGCTGCACTGGTGGATGGATGTCTTATTGTCTCCAGCGCCTGGTCCCCATGCTGCAACCCGCACGCGACACTAAGGACCATGCATCAGAGACTCACAAAAGCCAGACCCTCTACCAGCACGGGTGCCAGAAGACTTCTTCCCCACAGGCCCCTTTCCCCATGCACTCACTTCTGAATCAAAACTGGGGCAGGTGCATCTGACTGATGAAGCCTCAATTACATTTCTACACCCCAGCTGTAAGGGAGGCTGAGAACACAATTTTTATGGCTTCTATCCTGGGAGCACAGGAAATGATCAGAATACAAGGAGTGTTCAAAAAAAGATGAGACTCTACAAATAACCAATGTCTATTTCCAGAAGTCAGCGGATAATGATGGAAACTGATAAACCTAGAAATTGCAGATAGGCATCTTATCTAGAAAAGTGTTGGTAAAAACCACAAGAAATAGCTCAAGAGCTGAAAGGCCTGGAAAGAAGGGTGAAAGATAGAGGGTAGGAGGTTAAGGGACAGCTGTTTTGTGATTTTTTTTTTTTCATAGACATCGTTGGGAAATGTTCATTTGTTTACATCACGCATATGTAATACTCTGATAAATATAAACCTGTTAAAGGGGTCACACTTCAAAAGCATCACCCTTTGAAGGTGATGCCTCTCAGATACCCCAGGGCAGCTGGCCCGGTAGAGCCCCTGGCCAGGGTTTTTGGCATGCTGCCAGACAGTATGTTTTCTGCCAGCCCACCCACAGCTGTCTCCTGCAGAGGAAGTTGCTGCATCTCTAGCTACCACTGACCTAAGAGGGGAAAGAGACTGGCTTTTGGTAGATTTGTTGTTGTTGTTGTTTCTAATTGTTTTTTGTTTGTTTATCCACCATAAATATGAAGGTCATGTTGAGGTTTAAAAGAAAATTATAGGACTTCCCTGGTGGTTCAGTGGATAAGAATCCACCTACCAATGCAGGGGATACAGGTTTGATCCCTGGTCCGGGAAGATTCCACAGGCTGCGGAGCAGCTAAGCCCATGCACCACAACCACTGAAGGCCATGTGCCTAGCACCTGTGGGCTAAGAGGAGCCACCACAGTGAGAAGCCCATGGTAAGAAGTAGCCCCTACAATGAAGAGTAGCCCTTACTATAAAGAGTAGTCCCAGTGGTCACTTGATGCAAAGAGCTGAATCACTGGAAAAGACCCTGATGCTGGGAAAGATTGAAGGCAAAAGAAGAAGAGGCTGGCAGAGGATGAGAATTCATTCTCTAGCCACAGCTAGAGAATGCTGGCACCCATCAACGAAGACCCCGTGCAGCCAAAAAATAAATAAATAGAAATTTTAAAAGAATAATAAAAACTAACACAAAATTTTCTTAATGCAGGAGATTGCATGTTACAAGGCTGTACTTTCCAAAACAGACCGGAAGAGCCCACTTGGCCTCTTTGCCTCCTGGGCCCAGAGCCAGCTCCCAAGTGTGTACCTTGTGCAGAAGGATCTTCTGCCATCACTGTCTCAAAATTCCAATAATTTCTGAGTGAGTGCCCCCTTCCCAACATTTTCATTTGGCACAGGGTCCTGAGAACTCTATTGTCCAACCTGGATGTACCATAAAGTCCAGGACTAACTGCAAGGCTCAAGCAGAAAACATAAGTCGAGATTTTAGTGTACTTCTTTTATTCTCCAACTCTCTCTCTTCCTCTTTTTCCATCAGAGATTCTTAATCTGGAGGCTCCTGAGGTTGCACACAAACTTTTATGCAGACTGGGGGCATGCTTTTTTCTGGAGAGTTCCTCTCATTTTATCAAGTTCTCAACAGTTCTGTGACCCTTCCTCCAAAGTCTAAGAACAACCAATCCACATGAACTTTTTTTTAAAAGTCATTTTGTATTGGGGTATAGCCAATTAACAATGTTGTGATAGTTTCAGCTGAACTGCAAAAAGACTCAGCCATACAAATACATGTTTCCAATCCCCCCATCCAGGCTGCCCATTGAGAAGAGTCCTCTGTGCTGTACAGTAGGTCCTTGTTGGTTATCCATTTTAAATATAGCAGTGTATACATGTCAATCCTAAACTCCCTAACTATCACTTCCCCCTATCTTCCCCCATCCCCAGCAACCATAAATTCATTCTCTAAGCCTATGAGTCTGTTTCTGTTCTAGAAATAAATTCATTTTGCATCATCTCATGTTAGATTCCATATATAAGGAGTCTCATACAATATTTCTCTCTCTCTGACTAACTTCACTCAGTATGACAATCTCTAGGTCTATCCATGTTGCTACAAAATGGCATTACTTCATTCTTTTTAATGTATTTGAGCTTTGACCTTCTAGGTCCTTTTTAGCAACTCAGTATAAATATGTACTTCCATCTCAATCAGCTCTAAATTTTGGTTGTAAGTGGTACATCAAGTTTAACCACATCATGTGTTTGTTCTATGGAGGCTGATCCATGTGCTTGAACTTCTCATCATCAGGCCTCCCTTCCAATACGGGAGACAGAGCCAAGCAATGGACAAATTCCCTTTGTTTGAAACGGTTGGAAATGGCACAGGTGGTTGCCAGATTCTTAGGCAAAAATGCAGGTGCTTACAAGCCAAGTACTCGCTGTGGTTCACCGTCTCGAAGGAGCCATTTTATTGCTGTAAGGCAGCTCACCTAAAGGAAAATTCATTTGATACAGTGTGGCTTTCAGAGTTACTTGCCTTTCATGGAATCCTCCAGATAATAATAAACTCTGAAAAAATAGAATCAAAGCATGTTAAGCCTGGATGGGCTCCTAGAGACGGATGAGAATACTCTTGCAAAGAGCTTAGCGTATGTTAAAGCATTTTCGGGACAATTTGCCAAAGTTTACTCAATCTTGTGATTTTGACAGGCTAAATGGACCCTCTGAGATCTTTCTTCCTCAAAACACACAGGCATTCTTGCTTAATTAATGGAGTTCCAGAAGAGCAGGCGGCTGAGTCTCTGCTTTAGTATCTTGCCCAGGACTCTAGGGTTAGCAAAAGGCTTTCACATGCCTAGATTATTGCATTTGATCTCAATTCTCTTTGGAGTAACATCATCCCCATTGTTCCAGGAGAGAAATCAAAACTCAGAGAGGTTGCATAATGTGCCCAAGTCCATAAATGTGGGAATGGTGCTATTAATGTTTAACTCTTAATCCAGTTCTCCTTCTGCTGTCTCTCCAGCCCTAGGACGGAAAGATACTTTTCCAAACAAGTTCTCTGCAAAGTCGAAGACTTCGAGATCCAAAGTTGAGATCAATGACTCCAAAGGCTTTACTGGGAGACACTGGCCCCCTCCTCTTACCTGTGTGAACTTAGGCAGGTCACAAAACCCCTCCATGCTGTTTCTTCAAGCTATGTCAATAATAACACTATCCACCACACAGAATTGCAGTGAGAATGAAATGAGTCGTTATTTGCAAAAAAAAAAGAAAGAAAATAGCACTAGCTCATAGTAAAGACTCTGGTATTTATGTTATTATTATTCTTAATGCTATTATAGCTATCCTGATACCTCACCAGCATTGAACATTATTTTTCAAACAGCTTCAACAACTTGAAGACAAGAACAATTAGGAGACAAAAAAAGAATTTTGGTGTTTTGATTCGCACACTTGGATATCTGGAGAGGGTGAATTCTCTTCTTTATTAGCCATTTGTATTTATTTTGTGCATTGCCTTACCATGTCCTTGCACATTTTTAAATTAAAGTGTAGTTGGTTTATAATACTGTGTTACTTTCAGGTGTACAGCAAGGTTATTCAGTTATATACATATATATAGAGAGAGAGAGTCTTTTCCATTATAGATTATTACAAGATATTAAATATAGCCCCCTTTCGCTATATAGTAGGGCCTTTTGGTTATCTCTTTTATGTATGATGGCATGTATCTATTAACCCCATGTTGTTGTTTACTTGCTAAGTAGTGCCTGGCTCTTTGTGACCTCATGGACTGCAGCATGCCAGGCTTCTCTGTCCTTCACCATCTCCCAAAGTTTGCTCAAACTCTTGTCCATTGAGTCAGTAATGCTATCCAACCACCTCATGTTAACCTCATATTCCTAATTTATCCCCCCTTCCCCTTTGATGACCATGATTGTTTTCTCTGTCTGTGAGTCTGTTTCGGTGTTGTAAATAAGTTCATCTGTGCTGTCTTTGAGACTCCATGCTCTTGGGCATTTTTGATACGGCGTTAAGCAGAGCTTTGGGCTGGCACTGCCCACTGAATAGGATCGACGTCTGGTAATGTGCCTTCAACCCACCCCCACATCCACACAGGAAACACTATGACAGCATGAACACAGTCGCTCCTTGAAAGTTAATTTCATTTCTCGCTCAAAACAAAGTCTAGGGAGCGGAGATGTTTTCTTTTATAAATCAGAGCAATTTCATGGTCGCTGGGGAAAAGGCCAACAATATGGCCCACTCATTTTTAATGGAGACATTAAAAGTAGAGTGACTGTTATTCCTTTAAGATGACTTTTAAATTCACATGGGAGTTCCTTCTTTGTCCAGCCGGTCAACAGCCCACACAAGTCAACCAAGGGGCAGGATTTTCAACTGGAGAAATGAAGGAGGAAGAAATTGCAACCGCTTCATCCAATCTCACCTGTTTTCTCTAATTTTCGACTGAGTAGTTTTCTACACTTCTTGACAACTCTGTTTTTTAACTAACACCTCACATATCATCTCCTAATGGTGGGGTCTGTTTTGGGAGATGGCTACCATCTCCCTACGATTCTATTTGCAAGGTGCCTAGATATAGGGTTTCCTAGGTGGCTCAATGGTAAAGAATCCACCTCCTGCAAATGTAGGAGACACAGCAGACTCAGGTTCGATCCCTTGGTTGAGAAGATCCCTGGAGAAGGAAACAGCAAACCATTCCAGTACTCTTGCCTGAAAAATCCCAGGGATAGAGGAGACTGGCAGGCTACAGTCTGTGGGGTCACAGAGTCCAGCATGACTGAACATACACATGCACAGAGATGAGCAAACTCAGCTCTCCCTCCACCAACTCTGAGCTGTTCTCTGAAGGCAATCCTAGGCAAGCCACCATGATGGATGTCATAGGGGAGGATCCAAGCTGGATGGAGGATTAGAAAACTAACGAGCTTCCTATTCCTGTTGCTGACCATCTGGCCAGATATTTCTCCTGATGGACTTCATAACAACACAAGCTGCAACAGCATAAACTAGAAGGAAAAGAAGGATGACCAGAATACTATGTACAAAGAGCATAGCCCACATTGCATGATTTAAACCCCAGCTGCATTGAGAGAGTCACTTAGTTTTCCAGAGACTAAATATCTGGTAAGAGGACTTTCCTGGCAGTCCAGCAATTAAGTCTCCCAGCTTCCACTGCAAGGGGCACAGGTTCGACCCCTGGTCAGGAAATTAACAGCCTGCAAGCCACATGCTGTACCCAAACATAAATAAACAAATTAATAAATACTCAGTTAGACCCCAAACTCCAGTTTCTCCTCTCCCAGTCCTCTGTCTCAGTACCCACATCCCCAGGCTGTATTCCATCCCTCCTCCCACACTGATTTTAGTGTCATAGATACGTGTAGGGAGCTATTTGGCAAATAAGAAGCTTTTGAAAAAAAGAAAATCTAAAATTAATAATGCCTTTTAACCAGAGAGTGAGTGTGGGCTGATTATACTCTTTGTGAAATCAACCTGCTTCAGGGAGACCAGACACAGAGGCAGGTTCAGTGGGGGAAGAGAGGTCCCCCATACAGCAAAGGGACCTGTTTGTTTTTTGTTTGAGTGGCTGGATGACTTCCCCTTATAAAAAGTTGTTATTCAGATTACCCAGAGAGGCCTGATAAGTGTCAAATACACAGCAGTCATGAGGCAAGACTTTAATGTGTCCTGAAAATGCAGTCATGCCTTCATCTTTCGACTTCGCAGGGTTGCAGGAACATGCTGCATCTCACTGCGGCCGACCTGTCCCCGGATGCCCCGGACTCCCCTTTCTCAGCTGCAAGTTCCTCCCTGATGTGTAGCCATAAAGGATGCTGTTCAAGAAGGAGCTGGAGAAGCCAGCTTCTCACACCAGCTCCTCCAGTATTGCCGAGGGCTACTTGGGGAAGAGGCAGGGCTGGTCTGGGTTCAGAGGCCCCCTGGCTGAGGCTGTGGGGTGGGGGGCAGCTGCTGAGGACATGAGGGAGAAGGCCTTCCAGGTTTGGACACTAGTGACTCACCCCAAGACCCAGTACTCCTCCAGACTGCATTTGCAAAGCTGACCAAGATCTCAAATTTTTCACCTGTCAAGCTGAAGGAGACGAGATGACATACTGTGTTGCCAGGGAATGGGAAACAGGCAAATTTTCCATCATTGCTGCTGGGAGTGTGAATCAGTACAATCTGTGATATAGGCACTTTGGCCATAAAGTCTCTAGCTAGATAAGAAAGTTCATCTGACTTTTGGCAGAGTCATCCCTCTTCTACATTCTATCCCATGGGTATCTTGTTGTTTAGTTGCTAAGTCATTCCTAACTCTTTTTTTGACCCCATGGACTGTAGCCCACCAGACTCTTCTGTCCTTGGAATTTTCCAGGCAAGAATACTGGAGTGGGTAGCAATTTCCTCCTCTAGGGGTTCTTCCCAACCCAGGGATTGACCCCTTGGCTCCTGCATTGGCAGGCAGGTTCTTTACCACTGAGCCACCAGGGAAGCCCCATGGGTATCTTGCTGCTGCTAAGTCACTTCAGTCATGTACGATTTGCAACCCCATAGATGGCAGCCCGCCAGGCTCCCCTGTCCCTGGGATTCTCCAGGCAAGAACGCTGGAGTGGATTGCCATTTCCTTCTCCAATGCAGGAAAGCGAAAAGTGAAAGTGAAGTCTCTCAGTCATGTCCAACCCTCAGCAACCCCATGGACTGCAGCCCACCAGGCTCCTCCATCCATAGGATTTTCCAGGCAGGAGTACCAGAGCGGGGTGCCATTGCCTTCTCCCATGGGTATCTTACACATGCCCAAAATGCACTATTAGTAGGTTATTCACAGTAGTATTGTTTGAACTGGAAGGAGATTGGAAACAACCCAAATGTCTATCACTAAATGATAGGTTGTAAAAATGATGACACCTCCATACAAAAGAAATCAATGCTGCCATTAACAACAAGAATCAATCCTGTACTTTCTGAAACAGAACGAGCTCCACGATAATATGAAGTGAAAAAGAAAGTGCTCAGTACTGTGGATAGTACACTACTGTTTGCACAGAGCGTGCACCTCTGTACATACTGCTTGTCCACGTACAGAGTCCCCTGGAAGTATCCACAAGGAAGCGGTTAACTGCAGCTCCTTTTAGAGAGGGGAAGAAACCAGTAGACGGGAGATAGGAGAGTGAGTCTCTTTGCATTATATGCCCTTTTCTATCTTTCAAGTGTGGACTGTATTCAAGTATTAATTTTTTAACTGAAAAAAAATAGCTCTATGACAATTATGAGTACTGCCAGGAACTGTCCTTGAAGTCAGAAGTCCCAAATCAGTCTCACTGGGCTAAAGTCAAGGTGTCAGCAGGACCAGTTCTCTCTGGGCTCTCTAGGGAGGACCCCGTTCCTTGCTTTTTCCAGCTTTAAGAAGCACCTGCATTTGTTGGCATGAGGCCATGTCACTCTGACCTCTGCATCCATGGTCATCCTCCCTGACCCTGACCCTCCTGTCTCCCTCTGATAAGGGGCTTTGTATTTGCACTGTGGGCCCATCTGGATATTCTGGCCTGGAGAATTCCATGGACTGTATAGTCCACGGGGTTGCAAAGAGTTGGACACAACTGAGCAACTTTCACTTTCATATGGATAAGCTAGGACAATTAACAGATCCTGGGGATTAGGACATGGATGTATTGGGGGGGGTGGGTATTCAGCCTACCAGAGGGAGCCGAGGAGGAAACACTTCAGTCTGTTTGCTTCCTTTTCTCTTGTCCTCCAGGAAGAGGTCATCAGTGGGAGGATCACTGCATGAAAGGCCGGTCTCATTCACTCTTTGGGCCACCCGTGCTCTTGACCCTTCACTCCTCCACTTTTCCTCTCCCATGAGCATAGCAGTTGGGTCCACCTTAAAGGCCTGGAAGCCTCCACCCTGGAATGGGACATGAAATTCTATCCCATTCCCCTACCCGTTCACTGAGAGCTCCACATCTTGGCAGCTGGTGAGGCTTTATCTAGGTCATGCCTTGCATTCAATCCATTGACATTTCTGACAATGCTAGATCCATCAGCTAGAACCTTAGAGGGTAAGAGAGCCGGATTTAGACAAGGTCACAAGGGTCCTTGTTAAGAAGATCTCATGCCACATCTCCCCAATTTTTCTTTTAAAAACAAAAGGTTGACCAGTGAGCTCTCAGGTTTTAAAGGTTTTTGGTCTTCCAAAACAATTTATACTTACTAAGCAATAGCCCATGTATCCTAATCATAGACTAAGGCATAATTTTTATTAAACTTAAAAAAAATCCTAAAAAGATCCTACCGTGAAGCACAGGGAACTCTGCTCAATGTTATGTGGTAGTCTGGATGGAAAGGGAGTTTGGGGGAGAATGGACACATGTGTATGTGTGGCTGAGTCCCTTTGCTGTCCACCTGAAACTATCAAAACATTGTTAATCAGCTATACACCAATATAAAACAAAAAGCTAAAAAAAAAAACAAAGAAATAAAATGTTTCTGGGGAAAAAAATCCTGAAAAGAAACACATGAACCCCAATCATCATATCTAGGAATAAAAGTCTTAACAGTCTGAGAATTCTAGATAAGGAAAGAAAGAAAGTGAAGTTGCCCAGTCATGTCCTACTCTTTGTGACCCCGTGGACTGTAGCCTACCAGGCTCCTCTGTCCATGGAATTTTACAGGCAAGAGTACTGGAGTGGGTTGCCATTTCCTTCTCCAGGGTATCTTCCTGACCCAGGGATCAAACCCAGGTCTCCTGCATTTCAGATAGATGCTTTACCATCTGAGCCACCAGAGAAGCCCCAGATAAGGAAACTTGGATTCAAAAATACTCATAGAGACATCAGCAATATTAGTAACAGTCCAGGGAGGCAAGGGCTGAGTGTCAGGATCCTGGAGGCCAGTCCACTCCCCAGATGTGCAAAATCGGGAAGTCATTCACCTGCTCGTGGCCTCAGTCTCCTCATGGGAAAATCACAGGCCCTTCCCAGAGCCTCTGATTCAACTGGCCTAGAGTAGGATCCAGGTCCCAATCCTCTTTAAAGTTTCCCAGGTGATTCTGATGGGAGGCCAAGGGTTGAGACCACTGGCTGGACAAAATCCAGTCCTGCCAGAGCACAGTGGGCCAGCCTGTGTCTGGTAGCTGAGTCCAAGGTGCCAAAGGGGGAACACCTGAGACCATGTAAGAGGGAAGGCAGCTGGGGGAGGCAGGTANCAGTCCTGCCAGAGCACAGTGGGCCAGCCTGTGTCTGGTAGCTGAGTCCAAGGTGCCAAAGGGGAAACACCTGAGACCATGTAAGAGGGAAGGCAGCTGGGGGAGGCAGGTAGGGCCGTTGGGGGGCAGTAAAGGGGGCCAAGCAGTGCCTGGAGGCTACAAATGTTGACTCCCGAGGGGCTCGGGCCATCTGGTGAGGCCAAGCGGAAGAGCTCTTGGCCATTCTGACATGGCTCATCACGTCCGCGACAGCCAGAGCCTAATGTGATTTGAAAGCCTCTGAAGGGGACATTGCAGATCAGGGTCAAAGGCAGGGCCAGTCAGCAGTCTGGTCTCCAGGCTTGCTCACTGACCCTCCTGCTGTGCCCCATGGGGCATCATCCCTCTGCACTCACCATGCCTGGGCTGAATCATTTTTCCACCAAAACTGACAGAGAGGCGGCATCATAGGGCAACATTTGGGAAGTCTCACTGACCCTGGCATGACTGTTAAAAGCTTTTCCTCTAGCTTCTTCTAAATAGGAAAGATGGTGGCCTCCCTGCAAGGCTGATTTCCCAGAAAATGGGACCCTGATAGGCCAAGAGGCAAGGGGTAGGGCATGAGCTGGGTGCAGGGTTGGGCCATGTACTAATAATGTCTACTAGAGAACAGTTCAGGATTTAAAGGAGGCCAGGGTAAGGCAGGATATGTCACCCTAGCTCTAGAGGAAAGGCAGAGGCTGGCTGAATCCAGGTGTCTGTCTTCTTTTTGTTGGGATATAAACTGCTGAATTTCTTCTTTGCCCTTTGTCCTGGAGAAGATTAAAAAGAGCCTCCTGGACTATAACTTGGAGAAGGCAATGGCACTCTACTCCAGTACTCTTGCCTGGAAAATCTCATGGACAGAGGAGCCTGGTAGGCTGCAGTCTATGGGGTCACTAAGAGTCGGACATGACTGAGAGACTTCACTTTCACTTTTATGCATTGGAGAAGGAAATGCCCACTCCAGTGTTCTTGCCTGGAGAATCCCAGGGATGGTGGAGCCTGGTGGGAGGCCGTCTATGGGGTCGCAAGAGTCGGACACGACTGAAGTGACTTAGTAGCAGCAGCAGCAGGACTATAACTGTATTCCCTGATAGCTCAGTTGGTAAAGAATCCACCTGCGATGCAGGAGACCCTGGTTCGATTCCTGCATCAGGAAGATCCCAGAAATAGGATAGGCCTAGAAGGACAGGCCCTTCTCCACTCCAGTATTACCCACTCTAGTACTACCCACTCCAGTATTCTTGGGCTTCCCTGGTGGCTCAGCTGGTAAAGAATCTGCCCACAATATGGGAGATCTGGGTTCAATCCCTGAGTTGGGAAGATCCCGTGGAGAAGGGATAGGCTACCCACTCCAGTATTGTGACCAGGAGAATTCCATGAACCATATAGTCCATGGGGTCACAAAAAGTTGGACACGACTGAGCGATTTTCACATTCCTGGATTATTCTGATTAGCTATTAATCACCTATTTCTCTGGCATGTGATGATTTTTTTTCATGATTAGAGTGATTTAGATATCTGAACCAAAAATGGAAAGACACAGTTTATGTTGTGTGATGGTAGGTTTTCCCATTTATTTGAAACTCTGTGCTCAGTTACTCAGTTGTGTCTGACTCTTTGCAACCTCATGGACTGTAGGCCACCATGTTTCTCTGTCTGTGGAATTTTCCAGGCAAGAATACTGGAACAGGTTGCCACTTCCTACTCCATGAGATCTTCTAGACCTAGGGATCAAACCCACATCTCTGTATCCTGCATAGGCAGGCAGATTTTTATTTTTTATTTTTATTTTTTTTACTACTAGCACCACCTGGGAAGACAATTTGAAACTCTAGGTGAGCAAAAAGATAGCAAGATCAGATTTCAAAGTTCAGACTATAATAAGAAATCTAAAATTCTAAGGAATTTCCAAAACTTTACAGTGCCATCACCATAAAAATCATCGTGTGGCTCCCAGAGAAATGGGAATAAAAGCAAAAATAAACAAATGGGACCTAATTAAACTTAAAAGCTTTTGCACAGCAAGGAAACTATAAGCAAGATGAAAACGCAGCCTTCAGAATGGGAGAAAATAATAGCAAATGAAGCAACTGACAAAGAATTAATCTCCAAAATATATAAGCAGCTCATGCATCTCAATACCAGAAAAATAAACAAACCAATTAAAAAGTGGGCCAAAGAACTAAACAGACATTTCTCCAAAGAAGACATACAGATGGCTAACAAACACATGAAAAGATGTTCAATATCACTCATTATCAGAGAAATGCAAATCAAGACCACAGTGAGGTACCATCTCATGCCAGTCAGAATGGCTGCAATCCAAAAGTCTACAAGCAATAAATGCTGGAGAGGGTGTGGAGAAAAGGGAACCCTCTTACACTGTTGGTAGGAATGCAAACTAGTACAGCCACTATGGAGAACAGTGTGGAGATTCCTTAAAACACTGCAAATAGAACTGCCTTGTGACCCAGCAATCCCACTGCTGGGCATACACACCGAGGAAACCAGAATTGAAAGAGACACATGTACCCCAATGTTCATCGCAGCACTGTTTACAATAGCTAGGACATGGAAGCAACCTAAATGCCCATCAGCACACGAATGGATAAGGAAGTTGTGGTACATATACACAATGGAATATTATGCAGCTATTAAGAAAGAATGCACTTGAGTCCATTCTAATGAGGTGGATGAAACTGGAGCCTAACAGGGTAAAGTAACCCAGAAAAAGAAACACTAATACAGTATATTAATGCATATATATATGTACATGGAATTTAGAAAGATGATAACTATGACCCAATATGCAAGATAGCAAAAGAGACACAGATGTAAAGAACAGACTTTTGGACTCTGTGGGAAAAGGCCAGTGTGGGACGATATGAGAGAATAGCACTGAAACATGTATATTACCATTACCATATGTAAAACAGATGCAAGTTCGATGCATGAAGCAGGGCACTCAGGCTGGTGCTCTAGGACAGCCCAGATGGATGAGGTAGAGAGGGAGGTGGAGGGGGCTCAGGATGGTGGGACACACGTACACCCGTGGCTGATCCATGTCGATATATGGCAAAAACCACTACAATATTGTCAAGTAGTTAGCCTATAATTAAAATAAATAAACTAATTTTAAAAAATCACTCTGTGGGATGTCAGCAAAAATGATGAATCAGTGGGAATTCCTTGGTGGTTCAGTGGTTAGGACTTGATGCTTTCAGTGCCAGGGCCTGGGTTTGATCCTTGGTTGGGGAAGTAAGAGTCCACAAGTCTCATGGTACTTGAGCAAGCTTAAAAAAAAAAAAAAAGGTGGCCCAAGAATCCCTGAAATACCACCTCTCCATAAAAACACTGGCAAAAATTGTCAGAATCAAATGTTTCAAAAACATAAAAATTAGTCAAAGGCTAGCAGCAATCCAGGTGCATTTATAAAGAAAAAACAGCTGAGCCTTGGTAAGAACAGAGAGCTTTGTAGCATTTTAACTTGCCCTAGTCCCATCCACTCATGAAAACCAATAGCTGAGTCACAATAAAAATCAGCAGACTGGCAGCCATCGAAAAGCGCAGAACAGGGTTGGAACTCCCTCAAAAGCCATTTTCTAGAGAACTATCATTATTTAACCAGTATAATTCTAGAGAATTATTTGACCAGTCTGATGGCTCTGGAAGAACTTGATAGGGACACATGAAAGAGATAAAGTAAGTAAATAGTTAATCCCACTAGGGCATGGTAAATAAAGAAAAATGTATGGGAGACCTCTGTATGATCACTCAAAAAAGCAGGTTTATTTAACCATAAAACCAAGCAAACTTGCTTAGCAACAAAATCATGCAACAGAAGCATGAGACATGCCCCCAAACAATAAAAACAATGGCATGAGACACATGTCCTGCCCACCAAGCTCAGTAAGTTAATGAATCCTAGCATGCTCCTCTGCATGCACTAAAAACAAAAATATAAGGACAAGGGAACATCATATTAAAACCTGAGATGGCTTTCCATTTACAGCATAGATTACTGCCTTTTTGCTCATTTCCATGAGCCATGACAATCCCAGCTTGACCATGTAGGGAGAAGAAAACTCCCCACCTGATGTGGAGGAGGAGCCAATGATGGAAGCCTGACATCTCCTCAAGAATGAGGAAGAAGGTGGCCTTTTCCCCTTCCCCACTTTTCCTTTGATTATAAAACTATAGCCCACTAAGTTCTTGGAGCACAGCCCTCTTTCCACCACCCACGTGTAAGCTTCACAACTCTAATAAATCACCGCTTGTCTATCACTTTGCCTCTTGTTGAATTCTCTGTGCTCTGAGATATAAAGCACCGGAGGTCCCCAGAGCCCCTGAAATGTCAGCTAGTGTTTTCAGACTTACTAACAAGACTGTCTTTATTTGACATAACTCAGAGCTCTCCAAATGCAAACAGGTTTTGTTTTTCCTCAAGACATTTATCAAAAATAATCAGAGACAGTTGTTTAACAGCATGGCTGCCAGAGACAGTAGGGGCAAACAATAAGCCAATCAAAAAGCTTAAAAGGAAAGGCAGGGGAATGTATTGTTCAGACGGCGCTTTGCAAAGCTCTGACACATTTCTGGCTCTGAGAGCCACACGCATGCCTAGGACTGTGAGCCCAGAGCTGCGCCACAGTCAGGCGGGGCCTGAGAAGGCCTCAAACTCTCAACTCGGACTGACCTTGAGGCTCTCTGCAAGCAGGAAATAAATGCTGAGGCAAAGTCGTAAACTACTTGCCTGAGTGTTGAAGATACACCCTCCAATACACACACACAGAGCCCCTCACAGACTTAGAGACTTATTGGTTCTGGGCATTTAAGGAACCTCTGTTCAATCATTAGGATACTGCTAAGGTAAATGAGCAGAGATTTCATGGCTACCCATGACAAAGAATATAGACTTTACAGAATTAATTCAGAAAATTCACTAAACAAACAAAAACAAACCTTAGAAAGGGGAAAGAATCTGCTTCCGAGAGTTGGCATATTATATTATTCAAAAGATACAGTTTAACCTATGACCTACCTCCATCCGTGCAATTCTCCAGGCAAGAATGCTGGAGTGGGTTGTCATTTCCTTCTCTGGCTGCGGGTTGCAGGGGGACAGGGAGGGGGGCGGATTTTCACAACCCAGGGATTGAACCCAGGTCTCCCACATTGTAGGCAGATGCTTTACCATCTGAGCCACCAAGGAAGACAGCTATTCAACCCTTAGGTATATATCTAAGGCGGAAAAAATTAGTTCACTCAGAAACATGTACAAAAAGTAATCCTAGGAGCCTACTCACAATCGCCAAAAAAAGGGAAATAACTCAAATACTCATCAAGAGATAAACGGATACATAAAATGTAGTATATGTTGTTATTCAGTCATAAAGTCATTGTGTCCAACTTTTTGTGACCCCATGGACTGCAGCATACCAGGCTCCTCTGTCCTTCACTATCTCCCAGAGTTTGCTCAAATTCATTGAGCCAATGATGCTATCCAACCATCTCATCTCTGCTACCCCTTCTGTTGCCTTCAATCCTTCCCAGTATCAGGGTCTTTTCCAAAGAGTCAGCTCTTCACATCAGGTGGCCAAAGTATTGGAGCTTTAGCATCAATCATTCCAATGGATATTCAGGGTTGATTTCCTTTAGGATTAACTGGTTTGATCTCCTTGCAGTCCAAGGGACACTCAAGAGTCTGCTCTGTCAGCCTTCTTTAGGGTTCAGGTCTCACACGTGTACATGACTATTGGAAATATCATAGCTTTGACTATACGGGACCTTTGCTGGCAAAGTCTCTGCTTTTAAATATGCTGTCTAGGTTTGTCATAGCTTTTCTTCCAAGGAGCAAGCATCTTTTAGTTTCATGGCTGCAGTCACCATCCGCAGTGAATTTTTTTTCCCCTGGTGGCTTGGAAAGTAAAGAATCTGCTTGCAATGCAAGAGAACTGGGTTCAAGATCTCCCAGAGAAAGGAATGGCTACCCATTGCTTGGAGAATTCAATGGACAGAGGAGCTTAGCAGGCTACAGTCCATAGGGTTGCAAAGAGTCAGACATGCCTGAGAGACTAACAAGGCACATGGAGTGGCCAAAAACTTAAAAACTAAAAAAACTAATAAAATTGGTTGTGGTGGTGGTTTCATAACTCTGTGAATGGAGTCAAAGCCACTGAACCATATACTTTAAATGGGTTAATTCTATGGTACATGAATTATATCTCAATAAAGCTATTACCAGAACAAACAAAAAAATGGTAGCCTTAAAATTTGTCTTTCCTTTCTCCTCTCTACAGGCAGGGTATTTACTAGGGTTTAGAGGAATGAATCATCAGAAACCTAAAGATCATCATTTTATCTTGTCTACCTTGGACTTACGCAGCAATTTGAAAACAGAATATAGCCACAAAGGGGCAATTGTCTAAATTCCCTTAACATTTACATCCTGTGCAAACAGAGAATAGCTCAGTTTACCAAAGAGCAACAGGTTGTTTTAAATAGGCCAGAATTTAATTGTTTTCCTGGATGAATTCTTTGTTTTCTAAATAAAGGCCTGCCCGAATCAAGGACTCCAAAGAGTTCAGCTCAGTTCAGCAAGCACTTCGGTTCTTTTCTTTGCAACTGACCTACTTAGAGATGAATCAAATTTCTGAATTTTCCTCTACAGTTGTTTTTAACCCAAGGTCTGTGCACATCAATTATTCTGTAATCTTCAGGGCTGGGGTGGGAGAGGGAAACAAAAAATAACAAATTAATTGTATCTTGTAAGAAACTATTGTTTGAGGGTTTGCTATTTTGTTGATGGGTGGGGGGGAGTGTTTTCTGCAATGATTTAGGGAATCATTGACCAAAACAGCCCTCCATAGTCAGGCACAACGGTAACCGCTTGCCTGAGTTGCCTTACAACAGGCTTGTTGTTGTTCAGTCACTAAGTCATGTCCAATTCTTTGCAACCCCATAAACTGCAGCACACCAGGCTTCCCTGTCCTTCACTGTCTCCCTAAGTTTGCTCAAACTCATGTCCATTGAGTCAGTGATGCCAACCAACCATCTCATCTTCTGCTGCCCCCTTCTCCTCTTGCCCTCAATCTTTCCCTTCATTAGGCTCTTTTCCAATCTGATGAGAAGAGCTGACTCACAACAGGAGGTCCTGATAAAGAACCAGGTACTGCCATGGAAAACTAGCCAGGAGGATTTGAGAAGGCCCAAAAGGATGAGGAAGGAGACGACCAACCTCCCAGACTCCTTCACACTAGAATCCATCTTGGCTGAGAGATGTATGCACCACCAGGAAGGACCCTGGGTTCCCTTACTCTGACGCTCTCTGCCTAAGCACCCCTTCCCAATAAAAATCTCTTGCTATGTCAACACATGTGTTTCCTTGGACAATTCATTTGTCCAAGTTTTAGACAAGAACCCACTCTTGGGACCTGAAAGTGGTCCCCCTTCCTGCAACAGTACAATCAAAATGACTAGCAATAGACCAGGAATTTCAGACTCATTGGCTTGTTTTTTCTGTTCTGTTTTTATAAAGTTTGTTCTGTTTGGCGGTGCCGGGTCTAGGTTGTGGCATGTGAGATCTAGTTCCCTGACCAGGGATCAACCTGAGCCCCTGCATTGGGAGTGCAGTGTCTTAGCCACTGGGCCACCAGGGACGCTCCTTACTGTTTCAAGCTTAGGGCAGGGAATAAAGTATGTAGCAGTCACACATCTGGTTCTGGCCAGAATCACTGAGGTTTCTTCTCTGTAATTGCTTGACTGAGGCCATCAGTTCTGTGCTACTTATTTTACTATTTGGGGGCACACATAATCATTTTGCTGGGAGTTGTGACCCAGGTCATCTAATCTTGCAGGGAAGGATCCGTGCTTTGATCTCAGGTTGTAAGCATAAACTCCAAACTGGAGTGGCTGGGATTCACAATGATCCCCCACGGCCTTGTTCTGCTCCCATTTTGCCTCTGGCAATAGTCATTTGCTCCTAGGAGGAAGATTTTGGACTCAAACTGGGCCAAAATTTAAAAGAAACACCAAGTTAAAGGTTAGGGTTAACCCTGAGCAGCACTCTTCAAAACTGTCAAAGTTATCAAAAACAAGGGAAGTTTGAAAACTCAGTCTAGAGGAGCCTATGGAGTCACGACTACTAAAAGTATCTGGTGCTTGGTGAGATGCTGAGACAGAAAATGACATTGGGTAAAAACTAAGGAAATCTGAATAAACTATGGAGGTTCGTTAGCAGGAGGGTGTCAATATCAGTTCACTACTGTGATTAGGCATCATAACAGCGCTAACAATAAGAAACTGGGTGTAGGAAATCTTGCTAACATTTTTTCAACTTTTCAGTAAATCTGAAACCATTCTAAAATTAAAAGCTGATTTAAAAGAGTAAGAGAAACAGAAGTATAGAGACTAAAAGTGGTTGAGGTTAAGTGTTACGGCACCACCCTCGGAAGTGGTCCGTGTGATTCTGCAGTGGGGTTCCTGAGGTAGCACTAATTCCTGCTCAGCCTTACGGTCTTTCTTAGATTCTGCAAGGTCTCCCAGTTTCCTTTCTATAGTCCCAAATGTGCTAAGTTACCCAGGGATGAATTATGTTGCTTGCTGCCAAAGGACTTCACCATCAGGTTCTGCATCTGGGTCCTCAGGAAATGGGTCATGTCAGCTTTCAGTGATGAAGGACAGGGAAGCCTGGCATGCTGTAGTCCATGGGGTCATAAAGAGTCAGACATGACTGAGCAACTGAACAACAGCTTTCAATTTATAAGGCAATATGTTGTTGTTTTAGCCACAAAATTATGCCTGACTCTTAATGATTTCAAGGACCTTAGCCTTCCAGGCTCCTCTGTCCATGGGATTTCTCAGGCAAGAATACTGGTATGGGTTGCCGTTTCCTTCTCCAGTTATAAGGCAATGGTTGGGCCATAACACAAATCTTGTTCTATAATTTCCATGCCCTTCCTAACTTTAGTTTGCTTCTTAGTAGGGATGTTTACAGAGCAAACCTTATTTCAGCCCTTTCTCTTCTCATAGCATGAACTGCTACAGAGACTAGAGTCCATACCCACGGAAGATATGGCTAATTGATCGCAAAACTTGTCCCCTGAGTGTGACTGCAGACTAACAAATGTCATTCGTGTCCCATCCAAATCTTTATCAGAAATTACACATATCCATCTCTCAGCTACTATGAATGTCAGCTACTACACGTTCACAGCTGCTCTCATCTCTAGAGAATCACCCTCAATGAAGTGAGAGGTAGCTCCCCCAAGGCAGCCTACAACCAACAACTGACTAATCAGGGGCCACAAAAGAAGGGGGCTCTAGCCTCAAGGTGGGACCAACTCTGAGATGTGATTCCTGTTCTAGGACTCCCGTGGGATCAGGCTGAAGCTAGGCTGTGCTGAGACCACACTCTTCTGAAGCTCCTTCCCCTGTCCTGTATGGCTTCCTTCACTCCCTTTCTCCAGAGTCTACCCTCAATAAACCCAGAGCACCAGAATCCCTGCTCCAGGGAACCCAGTCTAAGATGTGTACATAATTCTTCTCAACACAGACACCGTACAGCCACCATCAATATATGAGTTGATACACGAGGTGAAATCTAGTCAATATCTCTCCTGGACATAATACTAACAAACAGGAGAGATTACATCAGCACAAAAGGAAAGATCAGTACAGAAGCTAGAAGCCTAGATGATCTGCCAAGGGCTTCTGCAGTGACTCAGCAGTAAAGAATCTCCCGCCAATGCAAGAGATGCCCATTCAATCCCTGGGCCAGGAAGATCCTCTGGAGTAGGAAATGGCAACCCACTGCAGTATTCTAGCCAGGAAAATTCCATGGACAGAGGAACCTGGCAGGCTACAGTCCATGCAGTCACAAAGAGTCAGGCAAGACTGAGGACCTCATCTCTCATTCACTCTCTGCAAAGATAAAGGAGAGTTAGCAGCCTTGTGACTTCACTGTTGAGACACAGGGTTTAGGTATGGTTTGGAGACCTGTCTGTCCCTATTTTTTCTTCCCCAGTCCACCGTTTAGGACAAGTGTTTCTGTAGTAAGGACGCCTGCAGGATAAAGTGAAAAAGGTAAATTTAAAAAGTACATCTTTACTCCAAGAAGCTGTCATGTCTAATAGCTGAATGCTTTTCTCACACTCCTTGGCTGGGTGAGCTAGTTAAGGAGTTGGTGCACTGTCTTAAGAGCATCAGGGAACTGGCTGCAGTTGGGCATCTTTTTCACTAAATATAACCTTGCTTTTCCCCATCCTATTGTTTAATGCCAGCTGAGTTTCACCAAGGGGAGGGGGGGAGGAAGAGTTTTGGGTAGGAAATGGGAAAGGCTGCTGAACTAAAACTCAAAATAATGACGACAAAAATGAACTCTATTTAGCTCACAGGTAAAAGTCCAGGCAGGCTGGTAGTGTGACTCTATGGTATAGATCTCTAGGGGTTGACTCCTAGTACCTTGTTGATCTATTACCCCTAGAGTGTCACTCTTGTCCACTGATGGTCTAGCACACTGCTACTGTTCAGCTACCTGAAGGTGGGAAAGGATGGCGGAGGCAGGATCTGCCCTTTCCTTTCACATATCACCTTGATGCACTTTCCACTGATGGAGAGCTAGATCCATAGCCACACCTAACTACTCGGAAGACTGGGAAAGAGAGGGTGTAATGTGAAAGTTGGGGACTTCCCAAATGGCACAGTGGTTAAAGAACCTGCCTATCAATGCAAGAGATGCAGGTTCAATCCTTGGGTGGGGAAGATCCCCTGGAGAAAGAAATGACAATCCACTCCAGTATTCTTGCCTTGAAAATTCCACGGGCAGAGGAGCCTGGCGGGATACAGTCCATGGGGTTGCAAAAAGTCAGTCATGACTGAGCACACACAGATGCACGTTTAAAACATGAAAGCCATGAGTCCAGCTAAAAACTTGGCATTCTATTTCTGAGAGAAAAAAGAGAATGGATATTAGGGGACAGTTGTTAGAGAGAGAAACCAGGAATGTAGGTAACAGCCTGAGAAAGGCACTGTCCTTTCCAGGGACACTGAGCTGGCATAAAGGTCTCAAACACTCCTATTTAGTGCATCTGGTAGATCATATTTACTGTTCACCAAAGCGTGTCTTCCTCTTGCGGTGTCCCACTCCCAACCATCAGCTTGCTTTAATTATGAGATGGGGGTAGAAGGGATGTGTCTCACTTTTAGGCAGAAGTTTAAAGGAGCATATGGTTCATGGCCTCTCTCCTCGCTCTGCTGAGAGATCAAAGATGTTCTAGACAGAGGCGGCTCCATCAGCTCTGAACTGCAGAGGATGTGAGCAGAGCCTTGGCTGACCTGAGATGAGCTTGCAGCATGAGTGAGAAATAAACTTTGATGCTGCTGCAAGCCACAG
The DNA here is from genome assembly GCA_006410735.1 of Raphicerus campestris. Classification (NCBI taxonomy): domain Eukaryota; kingdom Metazoa; phylum Chordata; class Mammalia; order Artiodactyla; family Bovidae; genus Raphicerus; species Raphicerus campestris. Next base: position 48,213 of record SJYW01031439.1, on the reverse strand, counting down.
AGGTTGCCAGGTTGTTGCTATATATATAACACCTAGCCTGACAGATTCAGAGTTCCTGTCCTCCTGCCAGTGGAATCTTTCTTCAAAAAGTACAGCACCATTGCCATAAGCATAACGAACGGTACCAATGGCTGCCTTTTACTGAACACTTGAGCTAAGCCCCAAGTATTTTATTGTCATTAAACCTCACTTGGGTTTGAGAATCAAACCCCTTTGCAGATGGCCCCTAATGCTTTCACCTTATAATTCATCACTGAAGTGCACAGAGTTTACTGCTCATTGAAACAACTCTATCTGATGAATCCTTTTATAAAACAATAATATTTGGAAAATAAGCCCTGCCCTTAAAGCCCTGCCCTTTTCTAGTTTAGCATTTTGACAAATAACAAAACTATAAAATTAGATTCCTAATAACTAGAAAAATGATAATGTAAATGGTTTTATTGTTAGTGTACTACCTAACATTAAACAGACAGAATACTTTGCAAGTAGGGGAAGAAATCTAAAAGTAGTTAAAATGATAAAGACATTCTAAACCGACTCAATCAAAAGCAGACAGGCAGAGAGGCCCAGGGGGTTCATTGGCTTTATGACGTTTCTAAGCTGGAATCAAGATTGCTGGGAGAAATATCAATAACCTCAGATATGCAGATGACACCACCCTTATGGCAGAAAGTGAAGAGGAACTAAAAAGCCTCTTGATGAAAAGTGAAAGTGGAGAGTGAAAAAGTCGGCTTAAAGCTCAACATTCAGAAAATGAAGATCATGGCATCTGGTCCCATCACTTCATGGGAAATAGATGGGGAAACAGTGGAAACAGTGTCAGACTATTTTGGGGGGCTCCAAAATCACTGCAGATGGTGACTGCAGCCATGAAATTAAAAGACGCTTACTCCTTGGAAGAAAAGTTATGACCAACCTAGATAGCATATTCAAAAGCAGAGACATTACTTTGCCGACTAAGGTCCGTCTAGTCAAGGCTATGGTTTTTCCTGTGGTCACGTATGGATGTGAGAGTTGGACTGTAAAGAAGGCTGAGCGCCAAAGAACTGATGCTTTTGAACTGTGGTGTTGGAGAAGACTCTTGAGAGTCCCTTGGACTGCAAG
>SJYW01031439.1:31905-41991 GCA_006410735.1 Raphicerus campestris | reverse complement strand
CAGATGGTGACTGCAGCCATGAAATTAAAAGACGCTTACTCCTTGGAAGAAAAGTTATGACCAACCTAGATAGCCTATTCAAAAGCAGAGACATTACTTTGCTGACTAAGGTCGGTCTAGTCAAGGCTATGGTTTTTCCTGTGGTCACGTATGGATGTGAGAGTTGGACTGTAAAGAAGGCTGAGCGCCAAAGAACTGATGCTTTTGAACTGTGGTGTTGGAGAAGACTCTTGAGAGTCCCTTGGACTGCAAGGAGATCCAACCAGTCCATTCTGAAGGAGATCAACCCTGGAATTTCTTTGGAAGGAATGATGCTAAAGCTGAAACTCCAGTACTTTGGCCACCTCGTGAGAAGAGTTGACTCATTGGAAAAGATTCTGATGCTGGAAGGGCTTGGGGGCAGGAGGAGAAGGGGATGACAGAGGATGAGATGGCTGGATGGCATCACGGACTCGATGGGCATGAGTCTGAGTGAACTCCAGGAGTTGGTGATGGACAGGGAGGCCTGGCGTGCTGCAATTCATGGGGTTGCAAACAGTCGGACACGACTGAGCGACTGAACTGAACTGAACTGAACTGAAGGACCCAGATGCTTTCCATTCTCTGCTCTCCCATTCTTAGAATGCCAGTGATATCTCCCCTCATGGTCACAAGGACGCTGCCACTGCCCCAAGCACCATATCCACATATGACAGTATTTATCAAAAAAGAGAAAGGTACAAACATCCTTTTACAAAATAAGTAAGCCATAGGGATGTAATATACAACATGGTGACCATAATTAATAATACCATATTGTATATTTGAAAAGTTCCTAAGAGAATAGGTCTTAAAAGTTCTCTTCATGAAGGAAAAAAAAAATGCATGGCTATATGTGGTGATGGATATAAATAGGCTTAATGCAGTGATCATTTTGCAATATGTTCTTATATTAAATCATTATTTTAGACAGCTGAAACTAATTTATGTCAATTAGATTTTAATTTTTAAAAGAAATTTTTTAAGAAGGGAAAAAAGCAGTTTCTCCTCACTCATCTCTTTCCCTGAGGCTAGAAAGCCATTTTCTGAAGCGCCCAAGGTAGGTCATGTGCCAGGGGGCACTTTGCCCATACCTACCCACATGAAAGACGAAAACAACAAGGTCCTGTCATTTGAAGTCTCCATCGCGGGAATGTGTGCAGCCAAATCAGTCAGGCAATGGTAGGCTCTGCTGTGGTAAGAAACGCCCCAAAATCTCAGTGGCTTAACACACTCTTCTGCCAAAAGTCCATGGAGTCTGTCAGAGATCTGGGGTGCACCATCTGTAACATAAGTCTGCCTCGGGCCCTGCTGCAGGGGAAGAGGTGGCCAGAGGCCCGCACACCAGCTCCTCTTTGCTTCAACCCAGAAGTAATTTATGTTACTTCCATCTACTTTATTTTTTTTATTAATTATTTGTTTATGTTTGGCTGTGCTGTGTCTTTGCTGCTTTGCTCATGCCTTCTCTAGTTGCAGCAAGTCGGGGTTACTCTTCGCAGTTCGTGGGCTTCTCTTATTGGGGTGCACAGGCTCCGGGTGTGGGAACTTCAGTAGTTCCAGTCTGTGGGCTCAGCAGTTGCAGCTCCCGGACTCTAGAGCACAGCCTCAGTAGTTGTGGCACACGGGCTTAGCTGCTCTACAGCTGGTGGGATCTTCCCAGACCAGAGATGGAACCCGTGTCTCCTGCATTGGCAGATGGATTCTCATCCACTGTGCCACCAGGGCCGCCCCTGCCTCCGCCTACTTTAATCATGACTTGCTCCACGGCCCTGCCTTTCCGTGAGCAAGCTGGAAGGGACTTGGGGACAAAGGAAGCCCTGTTCTCTGCCATGCTGACTTTTCCCCTCTAACAAACAAAATTCGACTGAGTACATTGGAAGATCCAATTGGTTTTACTCAAGGATTCATGAGTTGGGCAGAATCTCATGCAGTAACTAGAAGAATGCTCCAAGAGGCTATACAAAAATGCAAGGTTTTTACAGGTAGAAGGAGAGTGGGGGCAAGGAAGCTATCAACAAAAGGTGGAAAATAACAAGGACTATTTCAGGTCACCTTACTTTGGGGGAAGGGCAAGAGTCTATGATGCAGGAAGCAGGGGTGGGTGGAGAGGGCCCAGGAGACAGATTATGTCATTGGTTCTCACCAGAAAATTCCAGACTAGTCTATTAGGAATACATTCCTGAGGAAGGTCAAAATTGCAATTAGGGCAGAGATTAAATCTAGGTTGGATCTCAGGAGCTTTAGCACAAGTGTTGCCATTTTGGGCTTGTGGTTTCCTCTGTAACACTCCTAATCACCCCTTCCTCTTAACTCTGCCTTTGCCCATTCTTCAGTCAATCCCAATACTGTCCTCACTGCACCCTAGTTTTTCTAGCCCATGCCACCCCTCCCTTCCTCGGAGACCCAGGGGTTCCAAGTCTCTCTGTAACCAGAAAAGGTAGGTGTTCCCTGGAGAGAGAGAACCAGGCATGGCTTTCTTGACAGAAAGGAAGCCATTGACAGTCTAAGCCATTTTGTGATCTAAGCCCAACCACAGGCCTCCTCCTTGAACAGATGTCAGTAACAGTGATCTTTTTTTTTTTTTTTTTTTACTTTATTCCACATTACAATACTGCATTGGTTTTGCCATACATTGACATGAATCAGCCACAGGTGTACACGATCTCAGGAAGAAAGGAATGCAGGAACAAATGAGATTGTCAGGCAAGAGAAGTAACAATAGCAGAGACTTCCAGTTGTAAAAACTCCAGTTCTGTTTCAGTGGTAAAGATTAGCCTGAAGGCTCAACCCCAGATTACCTGGAACCTAAGGGTAAGAATGTTGACCTTCTCTGACCCTCACGACTCCCACCAATTAAAGCTTGGATTCTGTCTGCTGCTCATGCTCTTTCATGAATATGCATGTACCCTTAGCTTACAACTGCCCCAGTTTTGCTGCTCAAGGAGATACCATTTTGAGAAAGATCCCCAGTGTTCTCCTTACTTACTGCAAGTAATAATAAATCCTTCTGTCTCCTGATCCTTGACTTCGCTGTGTCATCTGGCTCATCACTCACCAAGAGGTGAACCCAGATTTTGGGTAACAACTTCTGCATCTTAATGACTGTACCACCTCCAAGGACTTCTCTGAAGTCAAAAGCATTCTTGCCTTTGACTATTGTTGCTGTCAAGAAGAGGGAGGGGAGAGTTTGGGTGCCATGGGGAGAAAAAGACGGACATTAGGAGTCCTCCAGGTCAAGGCAGTTGGCTTTTCCCCAAAATGTCTAAATAATTACTCCAACTTCACACTGTGAGGATTAGTACCTGGAAAAAAAAAAAAAAAGCAATAACAAAAAACCTTTCTTAGCTCTGTATTAACTCAGCTGTATCAGGATCAAACTCATGTCCATTGAGTCAGTGATGCTATCTAACCATCTCTTCTCTGCCTACCTCTTCTCCTGCCCTCCATCTTTCCCACCATCAAGGTCTCTTCCAATGAGATTGGCTCGTCACCTCAGGTGGCCCAAGTACTGGAGCTTCAACTTCAGCATCAGTCCTTCCAATGAATATTCAAGGTTGATTTCCTTTAGGATTGACTGGTTTGATCTCCTTGCAGTTCAAGGGAATCTCAAGAGTCTTCTCAAGCACATTCTCATTAGTTGTCTAGTTTATACATAGTAGACTATGCATGATATACATTGACTTTTTTATTTCAGTTTAAAAAAAAATCATATATGTGCACTGGAAAGAAATCTTAGTAAAATATTATTAGTGTTTATACCTGTGCAGTGGGATTATATGTAATTTTTACTTTCTTCTTAACATAGAAATATAACCCTTTTAATAGGGATGAAGGAGGGACTTTGTAAAAGAAAAAGCATTTATACAATTCCAAGGGGTCTCTTTTCTACTCTTGCTTTCAGGATGACCAGGAGAAGTTGATTCCCAGCACAAATATCAAGTATTACAGTCATCACAAATTTGCTTTCTTGTGGGGAGACAGGAGCCTGGGACAGGGGGAAGGATATATTACCTGAACTTAAAGTTGAAGCCATCTATGCAGTTTCTCTTCCTGCCCACCTAAAAAAATCTTCAGAGCCTAGCTGATACTGACGTTTCAACAGTGACTAAAATTCCAATCATTTTCAACCAGAAATGTTGAGAAGAAAGCTGAAGAGGGGAAACAATCGCCATCATCGCCCTCTTTTGGGCGGGCCCTCTCTGTTACTCATGATTCTGACCACGGAAACGTCCCAGTGAAAGGACCAGTCTGTGTGTGAGGTTCTCAATGGACCATGTCCGCTGGAAACTTTGACAGTATTCTGGCCAAGAGGAAGAAAACGGAACGGGGGGAGGGTTCAGCTGCATCCCACTCTCAGGTTTGGTGTTTGCCGTTTCTTACATGAACAAACCTCCACTGCTGTCTAAAGTATTGGAGCTGCAGCTTCACCAGCAGTCTTTCCGCCATGGAGGAAAAGTGCTACAGGATGGGCACATTAAGAACACGCCAAGGGCACTTCCTAAGGAGACAGGCTTGCTGCTGCTGCTGCTGCTAAGTCGCTTCAGTCGTGTCCGTGGTTTAAAAGAAAAAAGCCAGTGTGACTTTACTGCAAGGGGCTCCTGGGTTATTCCCAATCACGTTTCCTGAACCACAGACTTCTGCTGCTTCTTGGTACAGTAAGTCCCCTACATGTGAGCCCTCAAGCTGTGAACTTTAATCTGGTGCCAGATGCATCTGGTGCCAGCAAGGAGCCAGAACCAGTGCCATCCCCATCAGGGTTTAGTCTCTCAGTCGTGTTTGACTCTTTGCGACCCCATAGACTGTAGCCCGCCAGGTTCCTCTGTCAATGGGATTCCTGAGGCAAGAATACTGGAGTGGGTTGCCATTCCTTTCTCCAGGGGATCTTCCCAACTCAGGGATAGAGCCCCAGTCTCCTGCATTGAAGTCGGATTCTGTACCATCTGAGCCGTCATGAAAGACCATTAGTGTCAGGCAGGAGTGACATTGCAGCTTGCCCTCCATTTCCTGTTGCTGATGACCCTTCAGCTCTACCAGCTCCCACCTCCTCTCCCTCGTCCAGTCAGTATCCCTTCTTGTCTGTTCATTCGATGCCAGATGTTGTACTATACTACCATGCGTTTCTTGGTACTGTACTGTGAGATTAAAAATGTTTATTTTTTGTGTTTATTAATGTATTATTTGTGTGAAACGTATTATAAACCTATTACAGTATAGGTTATATACCCCATTGTGTTAGTTTGGTATCTAAGGTAAAGTTGTTGGACTTAACAAACAACTCATTATGCTAGGAGGGTCTGGAGATGAAAAGAACCAACAAGAATCAGTTATGTAACCCTGGACAAAAGTCGAGAGAGAGAGCCAGCCCCAGTTTCTCCATCTGTGCAATGGGAATAATAGCAGCCCACAACATTATTGTCAGGCTTAAATAAGACTCAAGTACACAATAAAAATGGACTCCCTGATCAAATCTATGTACTTATATTTGGTCACATGCTGTATACACATAAACTGCCACAAGTATCCATGTCTGAGAGGTTTATTTAAGTCACAGTTTCATTGCTATTTTTGAGCATTGGATGGCTGGGGTTTTGTTTTCTTTTTTAATTACTCAAGAAAATGTGTCTAGAGCTTACTTTTCAGTGAACTATGAGAGCAGAGCCCATTTGCACAAATGAATTCCTGGATTCATTTATCTGTGGGTTATTTTCCTAGCAGCCGCTACAGTCCCCATAACACAGGAAATCTTGTTCATGGCTCACTTACGGGTGACTTGACAGATGCTGGTTAAATATTTAGATAGTTCCCTTTAAAGAAAAGAATGAGGCCACTTAAGTTGCTGAAATGTGGTCCTACCCTTCAAAGTCACATTTAAATGTCAAGGTTGTATTTGGCTTTCAGTGTTTTCAGAAAGGCCATAGTGATTTTATACTCATATTCTTTTCAAAGTCAGTGGAGAGGGTACTTACCCATTCATAACTTTCCTATGCAGTTTCACAGCTTTGACTGTTCACTGTCAGATTCAAGTAATATTATTTTGTGTAAAGTAGAACTTCAAATTCTTCACCAACCAGGGAACGTAAATTGTCGAAACCACTACAGAAAACAGTATGGACAGTCCTCAAAAAACTAAAAATAGAGTTGCCATACTGCGTGCATGCTAAGTCACTTCAGTCATGCCCAACTCTTTCGACCCTATGGACTATAGCTGGCCAGGCTCCCCTGTCCATGGGATTTCCCAGGCAAGAACACTGGAGTGGGTTGTCATGCCCTCCTTCAGGGGATCTTCCAGACCCAGGGATCAAACCCACTTCTCTTATGCCTCCTTCATTGGCAGGCAGGTTTTTTACCACTAGTGCTACCTGGGAAGGCTACCTGGGAAGACCATATGATCCAGTGATTTCACTCCTGGGCATATATCCAGACAAAACCATAACTGAAAAAGACACAGGCACCTTGTGTTCATAGCAACACTATTTATAATAGTCAAGACATGGAAGCAACATAAATGCTCATCAACGGATGAATGGATAAAGAAAATGCTGTTTATATGCACAATGGAATATTACTCAGCCATAAAGAAGAATGAAATAAGGCCATTTGTAGCATCATGGATGGACCTAGAGCATAACAAGTGGAATAAGTCAGANATACATAACCACAGGAAAAACCATAGCCTTGACTGGACGGACCTTAGTTGGCAAAGTAATGTCTCTGCTTTTGAATATACTATCTAGGTTGGTCATAACTTTTCTTCCAAGGAGTAAGCGTCTTTTAATTTCATGGCTGCAGTCACCATCTGCAGCATCACAGTAGAAGGCATCAATTCCTCTGAGCTCTGCCTTCTTTATCCAGCTGTCACAACACTGCATGGCCACTGGGAAGACCATAGCCTTGACTATACAGACCTTTGCTGCCAGAGTAATAAAAATTAGTGCAGCAAATGAAATTAGTGCCCTTATAAGAGACCCTGGAGAGTTCTCTGACACTCTCTCCGGCATGTTAGGAAACAACAAGAAAACAGCTGTCTGCAACCTGGTAGAGGGTTCTCACCAGAACCCAGAGGGCTGCCCCTCTGATCTTAGACTTCCAACCTCCAGAACTGTGAGAAATAGATTTCTGTGGTTTATAAGCCACGCAGTTTGTGGTATTTTGTTATAGCAGCTCAAAGTAAGATATACTTTGTAAAGCTTTTAAGATTAGTTCATCCAGGACCTTCCTGGTAGCCCAGTGGTAAAGAATATGCCTGCCAATGTAGGAGACGTGGGTCCAACCCCTGATCTGGGAAGATTCCACATGTCTCAGAGCAACTAAGCCCATTCACCACAACTATTGCGCCTGTGCTCCAGAGCCTGGGAGCCACAAGCACTGAAGCCTGCACACCCTAGAACCCCAGGCTACCAGAGGAGACGCCCTGGCTACAACAGTAGCCACCTCAATGGGAAGCCTACCCACCACAGTTAGGGAATAGCTCCAGCCGCTCGTCACACTAGGGAAAAGGCCGTGCAGCACAAAGACCCAGTGTAGCCAAACAAATAAAATAAATAACCATTAAAAAAAAAAGATTACTCCATCAGGAAACCTCATCTGAATAAAGAACAAACATATGTTACACCTGAGCTAAATATATTTAACACTATAAAAGGACTGCAGCCTTTTCAGTTTATCTTATCATTAGCTCACAATATATGGCAGTTTATTTCTTTGAGAATAGCAATAGCCATTTTTCATAAGCTTATTGATGTCCATTTTGAGTGAATTTCTTTACGGAAAACAGGATTCATCATAACCACAAACTGTTTTCATCCTTATTGTGTTGGGATTTTCTCCCCCAGAAACCCTCTCAAAGGTAAATCATAATTACGATAGTCTTTACTGGATTATATCACAAACCTGCTGACCGCAGTCACCCAAAGTGGTGCTCCCTTAGCAACAACCAAGACTTCCAAGCCTTTTCTGTTCGTTTCTGTTTGATTCCCTGTCACGTCTCCCTGAGTGGCTCTTCAAACCCTCCCATGTTTCTCCATTTTTCTCTTCCACTCCCACTCGAACAGATCTCATCAGATGAACCAGAATCTTCGCCACTTGAGCCTAGCAGTTTTCAAACTGCATTAGCTGAGGGGATCTTTGTTCCAAAGCTTTCTTACCATATAGCACAAAAGGCAGGTGATATACACGCGGGCTTGCCTGGGAAGGTTTATTATGTCTGTCATCCTGACCCAACCTTTAATTATTGAATCTCCCCCTTTCACCCTCTCATGTACCTTGGTTTGGAAAATAAATGTTATAGTCTCATTAACAAGGAGGAAAACTTGAAGATGAGAGCTTGAAGGTGTTCTGGTTGGGGACTGTTGTCTGCCCTTTTCTTTATCTTTGCCCATGCTAATCCTACTCTCATTTAAGGGTAAAATTTCTTTCTTTTTCCTGTGAGAATTCTGACTCTGTCCCTTCTTTATCATTGGAAGATCAGTGATTCTCAGAACTGTAGTCCGTGTATATTTCAAATATGCTTTTAATTGCCCATCCACCAGTAGTTCAATTCAAACCCTCATTTCAGAGCTAGAGAAAATAAATGTGAATACAACCTTTCCTTACAGCAATAAAACAAACACCAGGCCAGAACCAAAGTCCCTCATTCACAGATCGTTTCACCCCATGCTGGTTCTTTTCAGAGCGACGTCAGGACCAGATTCTCCCAGGTTTCCCTTCAGAGTGAAGACACAGACAATAGCGGTTGCCTTGGAAACTCTGCCCGGTGAGCTGGCATCACGGGATTTCGTTCGCCTTACTCTGCGTCTGACATGCAACCCTGATTAATTTAAGTTCTGGCTGGCTAAAGGCTTTGCCAAGGGAACACAGTGATAGGGGAAAGTGAACAAGACAAGCCAAAGTGAAATGACGATAGCAGGACATTTTTTTTTTTTTTCACTGAAAGCAACTGAAGTAGTGACAAAAGAAATCAGTGATATGTTTTAATAACTAAGATTCTCGATCAAATGTTGGTGACCAGAGATGCGGTTACGTGTTCACTCGCCCATGTGTTAATTCTATTTAGGATTAGAGCCGATTCAAGAATATCTTCAAGACCTGCCACCTGCCAGCCACCGACGACTGCTCAGTAGCAGCAGCCAATGTGGGCTGTACTTCCCTTTAGTCTCTCTTGTGGTCCTGGATCTCTAAATGGCAGGATGTCGTCAGTGTCCATCAGATTATAGAGGCCTTGTACAATCCTGTGTCAGCTATTGACCCAATTTTCCATTTCGAGTCAATGCTTAATCAAAACAACACAACTTCTGATTGCTTTTACTAGATTAATTAAAAGAAGAAACTTATAGATCATTCTTCTGCAGCGTAGATCAGGCTTCCCTGGTAGCTCAGCTGGTAGAGAATCTGCCTGCAATGTGGGAGACCCTGGATAAATCCCTGGGTTGGGAAGATTCCTCTGGAGAAGAAAATGGCAACCCACTCCAGTATTCTTGCCTGCAGAATTCCATGGACAGAGGAGCCTGGTGGGCTATAGTCCATGGGGTCACAAAGAGTCAGGCATGACTGAGCAACCAAAACTTTCACTACAGATCATTCTAGTACAGCCTCCTCATTATATAGATGAGGAGAACAAAGCTGAGAGATAGGAAGCCAAAGAGGCAAACTGCTGTTAGATAGAGGCACAGCAGGACCCAGACTCCAAGGCTCCAGGGTTCCCAGACTGGTCCAACCCCACAGCACTATTTCTTGGCCTCAGTTACATTCCATTGAACAAAATAATTTAATGCACGAGTATTAAAAAAAAAATTTCTGCATCAACAAATGAAATTCTGACATAAAATGGGATTATCTAAATGTAAGATTCTGGAAAATGTTTTAACCTGAATAAAATGCTTTTGATGCCTCCTTCTATAAAGAAATAACTGTTCTTGTTGTTTGGCCACCAAGTCAGTCCAGTTCAGTCACTCAGTCGTGTCTGACTCTTTGTGACCCTATGGACTGCAGTACACCAGGCCTCCCTGTCCATCACCAGCTCTCACAGTTTACTCAGACTCATGTCCATTGAGTTGGTGATGCCAAGTCACT
>SJYW01031439.1:4025-30286 GCA_006410735.1 Raphicerus campestris | reverse complement strand
ATTCTTCGGCACTCAGCTTTCTTCATAGTCCAACTCTCACATCCATACATAACCACAGGAAAAACCATAGCCTTGACTGGACGGACCTTAGTTGGCAAAGTAATGTCTCTGCTTTTGAATATACTATCTAGGTTGGTCATAACTTTTCTTCCAAGGAGTAAGCGTCTTTTAATTTCATGGCTGCAGTCACCATCTGCAGCATCACAGTAGAAGGCATCAATTCTTCTGAGCTCTGCCTTCTTTATCCAGCTGTCACAACACTACATGGCCACTGGGAAGACCATAGTCTTGACTATACAGACCTTTGCTGCCAGAGTAATAAAAATTAGTGCAGCAAATGAAATTAGTGCCCTTATAAGAGACCTTGGAGAGTTCTCTGACACTCTCTCCGCCATGTTAGGAAACAACAAGAAAACAGCTGTCTGCAACCTGGTAGAGGGTTCTCACCAGAACCCAGAGGGCTGCCCCTCTGATCTTAGACTTCCAACCTCCAGAACTGTGAGAAATAGATTTCTGTGGTTTATAAGCCACGCAGTTTGTGGTATTTTGTTATAGCAGCTCAAAGTAAGATATACTTTGTAAAGCTTTTAAGATTAGTTCATCCAGGACCTTCCTGGTAGCCCAGTGGTAAAGAATATGCCTGCCAATGTAGGAGACGTGGGTCCAACCCCTGATCTGGGAAGATTCCACATGTCTCAGAGCAACTAAGCCCATTCACCACAACTATTGCGCCTGTGCTCCAGAGCCTAGGAGCCACAAGCACTGAAGCCTGCACACCCTAGAACCCCAGGCTACCAGAGGAGACGCCCTGGCTACAACAGTAGCCACCTCAATGGGAAGCCTACCCACCACAGTTAGGGAATAGCTCCAGCCGCTCGTCACACTAGGGAAAAGGCCGTGCAGCACAAAGACCCAGTGTAGCCAAACAAATAAAATAAATAACCATTAAAAAAAAAAGATTACTCCATCAGGAAACCTCATCTGAATAAAGAACAAACATATGTTACACCTGAGCTAAATATATTTAACACTATAAAAGGACTGCAGCCTTTTCAGTTTATCTTATCATTAGCTCACAATATATGGCAGTTTATTTCTTTGAGAATAGCAATAGCCATTTTTCATAAGCTTATTGATGTCCATTTTGAGTGAATTTCTTTACGGAAAACAGGATTCATCATAACCACAAACTGTTTTCATCCTTATTGTGTTGGGATTTTCTCCCCCAGAAACCCTCTCAAAGGTAAATCATAATTACGATAGTCTTTACTGGATTATATCACAAACCTGCTGACCGCAGTCACCCAAAGTGGTGCTCCCTTAGCAACAACCAAGACTTCCAAGCCTTTTCTGTTCGTTTCTGTTTGATTCCCTGTCACGTCTCCCTGAGTGGCTCTTCAAACCCTCCCATGTTTCTCCATTTTTCTCTTCCACTCCCACTCGAACAGATCTCATCAGATGAACCAGAATCTTCGCCACTTGAGCCTAGCAGTTTTCAAACTGCATTAGCTGAGGGGATCTTTGTTCCAAAGCTTTCTTACCATATAGCACAAAAGGCAGGTGATATACACGCGGGCTTGCCTGGGAAGGTTTATTATGTCTGTCATCCTGACCCAACCTTTAATTATTGAATCTCCCCCTTTCACCCTCTCATGTACCTTGGTTTGGAAAATAAATGTTATAGTCTCATTAACAAGGAGGAAAACTTGAAGATGAGAGCTTGAAGGTGTTCTGGTTGGGGACTGTTGTCTGCCCTTTTCTTTATCTTTGCCCATGCTAATCCTACTCTCATTTAAGGGTAAAATTTCTTTCTTTTTCCTGTGAGAATTCTGACTCTGTCCCTTCTTTATCATTGGAAGATCAGTGATTCTCAGAACTGTAGTCCGTGTATATTTCAAATATGCTTTTAATTGCCCATCCACCAGTAGTTCAATTCAAACCCTCATTTCAGAGCTAGAGAAAATAAATGTGAATACAACCTTTCCTTACAGCAATAAAACAAACACCAGGCCAGAACCAAAGTCCCTCATTCACAGATCGTTTCACCCCATGCTGGTTCTTTTCAGAGCGACGTCAGGACCAGATTCTCCCAGGTTTCCCTTCAGAGTGAAGACACAGACAATAGCGGTTGCCTTGGAAACTCTGCCCGGTGAGCTGGCATCACGGGATTTCGTTCGCCTTACTCTGCGTCTGACATGCAACCCTGATTAATTTAAGTTCTGGCTGGCTAAAGGCTTTGCCAAGGGAACACAGTGATAGGGGAAAGTGAACAAGACAAGCCAAAGTGAAATGACGATAGCAGGACATTTTTTTTTTTTTTCACTGAAAGCAACTGAAGTAGTGACAAAAGAAATCAGTGATATGTTTTAATAACTAAGATTCTCGATCAAATGTTGGTGACCAGAGATGCGGTTACGTGTTCACTCGCCCATGTGTTAATTCTATTTAGGATTAGAGCCGATTCAAGAATATCTTCAAGACCTGCCACCTGCCAGCCACCGACGACTGCTCAGTAGCAGCAGCCAATGTGGGCTGTACTTCCCTTTAGTCTCTCTTGTGGTCCTGGATCTCTAAACGGCAGGATGTCGTCAGTGTCCATCAGATTATAGAGGCCTTGTACAATCCTGTGTCAGCTATTGACCCAATTTTCCATTTCGAGTCAATGCTTAATCAAAACAACACAACTTCTGATTGCTTTTACTAGATTAATTAAAAGAAGAAACTTATAGATCATTCTTCTGCAGCGTAGATCAGGCTTCCCTGGTAGCTCAGCTGGTAGAGAATCTGCCTGCAATGTGGGAGACCCTGGATAAATCCCTGGGTTGGGAAGATTCCTCTGGAGAAGAAAATGGCAACCCACTCCAGTATTCTTGCCTGCAGAATTCCATGGACAGAGGAGCCTGGTGGGCTATAGTCCATGGGGTCACAAAGAGTCAGGCATGACTGAGCAACCAAAACTTTCACTACAGATCATTCTAGTACAGCCTCCTCATTATATAGATGAGGAGAACAAAGCTGAGAGATAGGAAGCCAAAGAGGCAAACTGCTGTTAGATAGAGGCACAGCAGGACCCAGACTCCAAGGCTCCAGGGTTCCCAGACTGGTCCAACCCCACAGCACTATTTCTTGGCCTCAGTTACATTCCATTGAACAAAATAATTTAATGCACGAGTATTAAAAAAAAAAATTTCTGCATCAACAAATGAAATTCTGACATAAAATGGGATTATCTAAATGTAAGATTCTGGAAAATGTTTTAACCTGAATAAAATGCTTTTGATGCCTCCTTCTATAAAGAAATAACTGTTCTTGTTGTTTGGCCACCAAGTCAGTCCAGTTCAGTCACTCAGTCGTGTCTGACTCTTTGTGACCCTATGGACTGCAGTACACCAGGCCTCCCTGTCCATCACCAGCTCTCACAGTTTACTCAGACTCATGTCCATTGAGTTGGTGATGCCAAGTCACTAAGTCAAGTCCGACTCTTGTCCACCCAATGGACTGTGGCCCAATAGGCTCCTCTGTCCATGGGATTTCCCAGGCAAGAATACTGGAGTGGTTTCCATTTCCTCCTCCAGAGGATCTTCCCGACCCAGGGATCAAATCCGCATTTCCTACACTGCCAGGGGAAAGTTTCACCGTCTGAGCCACCAGGGAGTATAACAATGTTCCTCAGTATTTCCCAAGGAATAAACGGCAGTGATCCAGGCAAGGATTCCGGGGAAGCCCTGTGAGTCAGACACTCGAGTCAGGTGATGGGAAACGTGCTTCCTCGGGGGAGGCTGATGCCCCTCTTGGCAAGTTTAAAGGGAGCTGGCAAGCACAGCCTTAAGGACTGGGGGAGGGGACTTAGTAATGAACCTGAGTCATGGAAACATCAGAAATGACTGCAAGAGAAAACATAATTAACTTCCCTGTGTGAAAATGTAAATCTCTTGGGGAAGGCTTGTGGGCGTGTAGGTGTAGACGGTTTCAGAATGAATGCTGAGTAACCCAAGCCCTTGGCACTGGTCCGGGGCGGGGGCTGGTGGGGAGAGACTTTGATCTTATTTTAATTAAAGAGCTTGGTTACAAGCACGGAGAGGGGAGACTCCAAGTTGAGATGAAGCAGCGTATGTCTGGGAGGGGGCTTCTGCCACAGCTCTTCTTGACTCTGGTTGTGACCAGGCTGGATGCGGGGAGGATTTACATGGAGAAATGCGTCCCCTTGTGGTCTGATTAAGAAAAATCCAGCTCCAAAGCAGGAGAGGAGTACTACTAACCTACCCACTTTACAAGTGTTAAAGGAGATGCTGAGAACACGACGGTGGTGTTCGGAGTCATTAATGATGACCCTGGTCGTGATCAAACAGAGGAGCGCATGAAAGGGGTGTTCACTAACCCCACCCTCTAAGCAGCACAGCTCCAAAGTAAACGTGCAAGCAGATCACTGGGGTCTTGTTAAATTCAGAGCAGACCTGGCAGGATCTAGGAGGTAACACCCACGCTGTGAGTACCAGGGTCTTGTGGGAAGGCCCCTGCCCTCTGGGTAAGCCAGGGAGGTTCCATCAGAGCCCTGCACTGCAGGGCCCACGGGCACCCTGGGGCCTTCCCCCTCCAAACACTAAGGAACAACCACTTTCCTTTTGCTTCTTCAAGCTCAAGAGCCTCTCTCCTCAAGCTCTGAGCAATCCTTTCCTCCCCCCAAAAAAGAGTTTCTCAAGAAGGCAAAGCCACTGACACCTTCCTACTATCAAATACCTTCTTGCCAAAGGAAGCAGCAATTGCTGTGCTTCGTGGATTTCCACATTATAATAAGAGTTGCGGTTTTCTTTCACGGCTTTCCCGGTGGCTGGAAGCAGCAGGATGTTTCCGATGCTGTTTATTTCCAAACATCCTCTTGCATATTTGAGCATGGCTTATCAGTTTATCTGCTCAGCTCCCCCACACACACCAACTGCACACGTGTGGCCCATTTTCATCTTGCTTCAGGTGGTAGAGTTGCATCCACGTCCCTCTCCCAATTTCAAGAATTCATTGTATTTGGTTAGAAAGAAAAAAAGATGTGAAGTATTTTTAACTTGATGTAGGAGGGGGAAAATGGAATAGATAAGACAGTAGAATGATCACAGGTGGGTAATTACACACGTAAATGAGTTCAGTTTGGTAATTCTCCCTTGAATTCCTATTTACATTGGTTAACATTGAATTCTAATCCTACCCCACCACTGCATTTTGGGATAGTTTCTTTTTAGTCTTATATGTCAATTCTGAAATATTAAAAGCAATTTAGAATGCTTGGGTATAAATTTTTCTCTAGCTTAGACATTTTTCACGCTTTTCCATTTATCATCATAATTATACAAAGTAGACAAGATTAAAATGACAGATTAAAATTCTGACCTTATTTGACAAGTATTAATTACCTCCAGTATATAAGGTCTCCAAACATGTTGAGTCTTTGGCGGGGGGTGGGGGGAAGTCTAGTTTTGCAGGAAAGGTTCCTACAAAATTACATGAAATGAGGCAAGAACATCCTGAAGTAATTTAGGAATGATGAAGTGGAAGCAGTTACCTCTGGCTGAGAAATCAGCAAGGTCTTCCTGGAAGAAGTGGCATTTGAGCAGGACCTTGAAAGACAGTGAGAACTGTATATATAGAAAAGGCCTAGGGTGAGACATGGAGTGTTGACAAAAGCTCAGAATCCTGGGTAGGAGACGTGGGAACTAGAGCTAGGAAGTCATCTGGGGCCAGATCAGGGGACATGGAGTCTCAGATTAAGAGAGCTGTGTTTCCGTGTACACCCATGGCAGATTCGTGTTGATGTATGGCAAAACCAATACAATATTGTAAAGTAAAAAAATAATAATAATAATAAAATAAAACAAAAATAAACAAATGAAAAATAAAAAGAACCAAAAAAAAGAGAGAGAGAGAGAGAGAGCTGTGTTCCACTTGTGTTTTGGGGAAATGCGGAACAGGAGTAGATTCAGTTGACAATGGTGTGTTTGTTGGATCGAGGGGTGAGAATTAAAGTAAGAAGACCAAGTAAGCAATAACTCGGGCAAGAAACAAGGAAGCCTGAACAAGGATAAATGGCAAGGAAGAAATGGGCAGGGGAAGGAAAGAAGAGGCTTTGGGAAGGAAGACAGGGGACCTGACAATTGATTGGAGGCAAGGCAGAGAATGGGGAAGAGGTCACGGCCCTCTTGCATTTCGAGGTCAAGACACAAGAAAGACAATGTCACTGAGAACTCAGGAGGCACAGGCAGGGAACAGGGGTGTGCAGGGGGGCCTTGAGAGGAAACCATCTGCATCCATTAGAGACACTCAGCATGCACCCAGAGGACGTGAGTGGGGGCCATAGGGCTGCAGGTGCTCGGGAATTCAGAACTGGGTGGGGAGACGGCTTAGGGCCCCAGGAGTCAGAGACCCAGCGCCAGTCACTGAAGTCATGGCAGGCCGGGAAGCATCCTAGAGAGGCGAGAGAGAGAAACAAGGTCAAGGGCAGGAGGAGGGGAGGCGGGAGGAAGGAGAGCCGCCAGGAAGGGCAGCAGGGAGGAGGGTCAGATGCTATTAAGGATGTGGGTTTGGTTTTTGGTCTGGCAAAAACATCCACACACACATACACACCCAAATAAAGACATAATGAAGCCCAATACCCACTCAAGGCACACATTTCCTGGAGGCTCAGCTGGTAAAGAATCTGCCTACAATGCAGGAGACCCAGGTTCAGCCCCTCAGTTGGGAAGATCCCCTGGAGGAGGGCATGGCAACACACTCCAGTCTTCTTGCCTGGAGAATCCCACGGACAGAGAAGCCTGGTGGGCTACAGCCCATAGTCGCAAAGTGTTGGTTGCGACTGAGCGACTAATCACACACTAATCACCATTTAAAGGTGATCAGTGATCAAGCTATGCCCACGTGCCCTCTTGCTGTATAGTTACCTTACTGAAATATTTTACAGCAAATCCCTCATGGCATCGCACCCCTGCCTCTTTCATCAATTGGAAAGAGAACTGTAAAGGGGAAGACAGTTTTAAATTATTGGAAGCCACAGGGGTCTCAGACACAGTGACACTTCGTTGCAACTCCTCAGTGGCCTTCAAGAGAGCGGATTCAGTAATGCCCAGAGTGGAAGACCCCAGCAGGTGGGGTGGATACAGTTCCAGGTAGGTCAGGTCCAGGACAACTGTCACCAAGAAGAGACCTAGGCATGCTCGAGAGGGTGAACCAAGGCTGATGGTGTGGGGAAATAGCTGCGTGACGCAGCAGCATTCATTCACTCCACTGACTTGTTAAATGAGCATTTACCACGAGTCTGCATTTCTGCAGCACAAGGTGAAAGACGGTTGAAATTGCTGCCCTTGTGGAGCTAACACTCCAATGGAGAGACAGCCATTAAACACACAAGGGTAAAATATGTTCACTGTGGTAAGTGCAGTAAAGTAGAATCAATGGTACACGGGAGGTGGTTGCAAGGGAGACTCAGAATTACCTGGAGAGCTGAGAGCTTGAAACAGGCCAGCCAGCAGCTCTGGGCTGAGGAGGGAAGAGGCCGGGAGATACGGCAGCCAGAGGATCTCAAAACAGGGATGAAGAAAGGGAAGGGAACTCATGTCAAGGGGGCTCAATCCACTTTAATTATAGATAAAAAAAATTGGGGGTGGGGAGCTCATGACTTTTTAAAAACTTATTTATTTGGCTGCACTGAGCAGCATGTGGGATCTAGTTCTGCAGCCAGGGATCGAACCTGTGTCCCTGCATTGGAAGTGCGAAGTCCTAATCACTGGACCACCAGGCAAGTCCGGAGAAGCTCACGACTCCTCAACATCTCTGGACACTAGGACTTTTAGTACCACAGCTTCCTTCCACGTGTTTTTCTGCTAAGAAGCAAGGAAGCACACACACACACACACCCGCCCAATGCACTCAGTGTAGAAGGGAGGCAGCAGTGCACAGAAGGAAAACCCTTGGCTCCATTCACCAGCTGAGCAGGTGAATCCATTTAACTTCGGTTGAGTCTCAGCTTCTGCCATCGGTAAAAGGGGAAGAAGGCTTTCCATGAGAGATGGTTTTCTGAGGATGGAGAGAGACAAGCTAGGTGGAGCTCCAAGCACGGCAAATGACTACACAGTAAATGATTACTCGACGCCAAGAACAAAAAGGTTACCCAGCCCCGGCAAGGCCAATGTGCCTGTCAAAAGTAAGCTATCTATCTGTCCCTTTCAGGGAATACCATTTGATGGCTTCATAAGATTCCTCTTCAAAATTACAACACTCTTGCATTTGCTTTGGAAAGTGTTATTCAAACACACATCTTGTAGTTGTTCAGTTGCTCAGTCGTGTCTGACTCTTTGCAACCCCACCAGGCTCCTCTGTCCAGGGGATTCTCCAGGCAAGAATACTGGAGGGGGTTGCCATGCCCTTCTCCAGGGGATCTTCCTGACCCAGGGGTCAAACCTTCATCTCCCGAATTGGCAGGTGGGTTCTTTACTGCTGAGCCACCAGGGAACCCCATTTACTTTTCCTCAATTTCTGATTCTCAAGTCTTCAAAATTAGAAGCTTGCAGCTCCCGAGACAGGAAGGTGAAAGCGTTAAAAAGAACTAAATTATCCTCAACTCTTCCAAGTCAGCTCCTGGATTCTCATTTCCCTCGTTTATTTCTGATTTCCTTTCAGCTTACGAGTTATAAGGTTGAAAGGACCCTTGAGAGATTCCTTTGTCCATCTTTCTGCCATAAAATTAAATAGAGGATCTAGAAACCATGGTAGTAATTGTTTAGGGGGAAAAAGTTACAGAGTTAATTCAATTCTGTCAGTCTCGCAGTCAGTAGGAGCTAATTCTGAATGAAACGAGGCCAGTTCTCTTCGAAATCACATTTGGGCCAATAAAACTCCAGACTCCAGTACATCACTTCCTCAGATCGCCTCACTTCACACTGCCTCCCAGATTAGTATAACAAGATTTTAGACAAGTGTAAACACTCCAAAGAGACTACAGTTATGTAGATTGGCCTTGACTGCACTTGGACCATCGTGAACAGAGGCCTGGATAATAAAACATCCTATAGACGGAACTTAGTTCTCACTAAACAAAATTAACCATCGGTATCCAGGACACGTCTGGGCTAAAGAGTAAATGTCCCTCAGTTCAAAAGTGATTGCCGATGATCTATCTTATTCACAGGCAAGCAACTGTCCAGTTATTTAATTCAAGAAGAACAAAAACAGATGTGAGTCACTATTTATATGTCATCTTAAGTTGCTTCAGGTATTTTGCTTTTTTCTCAGAAGAGGTGAAGACCTTGACAGTCCAATCACTGAAGTCCAAAAGATAAGTGTTTCATTTAATGTTTATTAGATGAAAAGCTCTCAGAATTTGGTCTTCTGAGTGCTGAATACAGAATTCTCAAACTTTAAGTCAAACAGTAGAGAGAGAGGTTCAAAATATACAGTAATATTCCGGGAAAGCAGCTCTCTGGAAATAATCCTGTCTTTTAGCAATTGCAGATTTCTCTGGTATAAATACTCCTACATGCAGTATTGCCTGGGTCTTGGTGACCCCACGGACTGTGGCCTGCCAGGCTCTTCTCCGTGGCTTCTCCAGGAAAGAATACTGGAGTGGGTGGCCGTTTCCTTCTCCAGGGGATCTTCCCTACCCAGGGGCTGAACCCACCTAACATCTCTTCCATTGGCAGGAGGGCTCTTTACAACTAGTGCCACCTAGGTGCATGAAATCAGAACCAGCCGGGGGCCTGAATTTATCTGGGCTCACTGTCCACACCATCAATGCCCTGCTTTCCTCTGGCAGTGTAGACCTGAGTCAGGAAGACTAGGAAGTCAGGATCTTGGAGGGAAAGTCCCCATGACGGTGTGTGTTTTTATTTCATCGCTAATTCTCAAAGGCTAAATTTTAGGGATCTTGTCACATTTGGTTCTGCTCATTCCCAATGCTTCGAATGTTCCCCTTGCTTGTGTCTGTGCTCCTAATCCTGGCCAGTTTGAAGTTGCCAAGGATTGAACAGCCAGTTCACAAATTCCTGAAATTTTAACCACTGGCTGGCTGCTCTGGTGTGCCCTGCAGTTAGACAGAGACGGCTGGATGAAGACTTCTTTCACGCCTTCTCTCCTATCTGACAAGTAAACTGAGTTGTTAAGCCACTAAAAAGTATGAATTTCACACCAAAGGATCACATTTAAACAAGTTTGAAAATAGATGCTTCATCCTAGGTAGTCATTAAAAATCAGGTTACAAAAGAACGTTTAATGACACAGAAATGTTTATGAAATATTTTTAGTAAAAACAGTGTGTCCAGAATAATTCTAAATTTGTATATAAAATGACAACAGGAATATAACTCCACAAAGTAGTGGCAAAATTGTGTGTGGGTTTTATTTTGCTCTTCGTGCTATGTTTACTTTTCAGATTTTCTACAGTGTTCAATATTTATAATTAGAGAATGAACTTAATCCAGTATCACTGTATTTATTTTAAATATGGTGTTTCAGATTTTTTCTTTTGAATTAGTTGCTCAGTTGTGTGTCTTTCCAATCCCATGGGCTGTAGCCCGCCAGGCTCCTCTGTCCGTGGAATTCTCCAGGCAAGAATACTAAAGTGGGTGGACATTCCCTTCTCCAGGGGATCTTCCCGACCCAGGGGTCAAACTCAGATCTCCTGCACTGCAGGCAGAGTCTTTGCCTCTGAGGCACCAGGACATCCAAACAATCCGACTAGAAGTAAGACTGACAAGAAGACTGAATCAGATCAAATTATACAAGGCCTCACCTTTGTCATTTACTTTTGTGATGCTTTACTTTTTTCAAAGTACCATCATAGGTGGTGAAGTCGCTCAGTCGTGTCTGACTCTGTGACCCCATGGACTGTAACCTACTAGGCTTCTCCGTCCATGGGATTCTCCAAGCAAGAATACTGGAGTGGATTGCCATTCAGCACTTTATCTGTGATACAAGCAAAGCAGGCTATCATAGCTCATTCTACAGATAAAAAAACAGAGGCTCAAAATGGGTAAAAGATTTGCCTAAGGTCACAAGGCTAATAGAGCAGTTGAAGCAGGGGACTCTGGCCAGGGGTTGACTACCCCCCAAGATTCCCTCAAAAGCTCATCACGTTGCTCATCATGGCTCCTCTCAAGCAGTTCCTACTGAACACCTAGACCCAACTCTGCAAGGAAACACTTTCATTTTGCCCATTTTTAATGCCCCAAGCCTGACTAGAATCACCCAGGTAGGACATACTCCGTCTAGACATTGATCCTACACAAGCAATACCCATTGCAGCCTCGTAAGATTAGAAACTTGTGAACATAACAGGAGAGCTTGCTGAGAACAGCAGAACCCACACTCTGGGATGAAAACCACGTACAATGTTCTATACACATGTATTCACAACAGTCTATAAATAGGTCGTATACTAGTTTCCAGAGGTTCTCCCTAAAGAACTGGGGAGCACCCTTTCACGAGGATCGGCTGAAGAAACAAATTCTGGTTAGATCCTACCTGAAGCCTCTTTGTTGGGGTCCTGTGCAATTCAGGCTGGAATGCTTCTTGCTCCAGGATCCTCACTCCTGCTCATGGGCAGTGGTAACCAGAAACAATAGCACACAGTCACAAGGAGTAGGAACCAGGCCCGACTGTCTATTTTAGTATGGGGCTACATAGGACAAGTCAAACAAACAAACAGCACGCCAATGTGCCACCAGGCAGAGCCTAAAAAGTCTCTAAGCCTGAAGTCACTAGGCTTCAGAGAAACGGGTGGCTGGTTTCAGCAGAGGCTCACCCAGAGTGTAAGGATGGGCCCTCTCCTCCAAAGCGCCACAGGGCAGCCTGCGGAGGACGAGGCTGTCCCACATGGACTGTCGAGCAGGCAGCATGGGAGTCTCAGAGCTCTCTTCCCCACGGTGATAGTAAGCCCACTCTTTCAGCGACATCACAGAGGCCAAAGACACAGACTGTGCCTTACACATAGACACGACTGTTTCCTGGGATTTGCTTTCAGATGCTTCAACAAAGACTGTGATAAATGTGTGTGAGCTCTCCACCCACATGGTTTAAGCTAACTTCGTCTGAAGGACCCTCACTGGAAATAAAACTCCAAACACACAGAGTGTACAGGGAAATGCTAACCAAAGGCCCAAACTGCCACAAAGGCACTGGGGCTGTTTATTTCCTGAACCACAAGAGAGGCTTGGTGAGCACTGCTGGATATTAGACATTATTTTGCATTGGTGAAATGAGTCGTTTTCAAGGTGTATGGATTGGCTAGAAATTGTAGCCCAGGATGAACAGGGTAAAAGGAATTAAGGAGCCAAACTGGAATGGCCCTGAAAGTGAGTGGAGAATACTGTCACCCGTGCAACTAACTATAAAGTCAGCTGAATCTCTCGGTTAAAATAACTCTCCCATCTGTTCTAAATGAACTTTCACACAAGCGCCACCGAAACACCTACAATGACAGACCCTGGGGACCTCATCAAGCTTACTGAGGCAGGGTGACTGCTGCTAGCAGGTGCTGAGAAGAGACCTGGACAGCTCACTAACTTCAAATGATTAGAGGCTGCGGACAATCTCTCAAAAAGAATCATCAATGTGAATGATCAATGATCAACTCAATTTGACTTAGGGCCTTCTGCCATGAAAACTTGAGGTATTCTCAGAAACAATCAGGGAGTGTCTGAGCAGAAATTAAGTTACTCAAATACGCTGAGTACTAATGTTAGGTGGCCTCATTTATACTCAAAAACAGAGTAGGGGCTAGGGAAATTTGGGGTTACCTTTAGAGTCCTGAGCAGGGCCCCTTAGAGTGCCATGCCCAGTAAATGTGTGTTATTTAATGACAGCAGGATTTCTGAGCTCACTTAAACAACTGTTTCATAAAAATCAATTGTAAAGCACTTTGCTTTCATCTTTATTTTCCCCCTCATTATAAAAATAACAAGTGCTTCCTAGAAGTCTTACATTATGAAAACTGAAAATTCTCCCAGAATCCCACCCTTGGGGATGATTACTACTCTCCTTGGTAACTATGCTGCCAGATGATGGGCCATCATATGGTAGTTAACAAGGGCTTCCCTGATGGCTCAGCAGGTAAAGCATCCCCCTGCAATGCAGGAGACACAGGTTTGATTCCTGGAGAAGGAAACGGCACCCTCCTCCAGCAATCTTGCCTGTAAAACCCCATGGACAGAGTAGCCTGGAGTCCACAGGGCTGCAAAGTCCGACACGACTGAGCGNGCCAGATGATGGGCCATATGGTAGTTAAAAAGGGCTTCCCTGATGGCTCAGCAGGTAAAGCATCCCCCTGCAATGCAGGAGACACGGGTTTGATTCCTGGAGAAGGAAAACGGCACCCTCCTCCAGCAATCTTGCCTGTAAAACCCCATGGACAGAGTAGCCTGGAGGGCTACAGTCCACAGGGCTGCAAAGTCCGACACAACTGAGCANCAGGTAAAGCATCCCCCTGCAATGCAGGAGACACAGGTTTGATTCCTGGAGAAGGAAACGGCACCCTCCTCCAGCAATCTTGCCTGTAAAACCCCATGGACAGAGTAGCCTGGAGTCCACAGGGCTGCAAAGTCCGACACGACTGAGCGGCTAAGCAAGCACACAGGAGTAAATAAACAGGACCAAATGGAATCCAACCACCAACAGAATACATGCTAATCTACTCTTGTGCAAGGTTTCAGAGTTTTGACAAATAATTCAACTGACCCGTTTCTCCAGAAAGCTGTATTCATTAGTTTTCAAAGAAGATTCAACCACACAGTAGATGGAAACACCTCTAAGATTTTCTAAGCACTCAATATTAAACAGTGCTCAAACTATTAAAAGTGAAATATAGTTTAAAAATAGGAAATAAAAAATAATGAATCCAGTACAGAGAATAAAGTTAAAAAATAGGAAATAAAAAACAACGAATTCGGTACAGAGGAGAAAACCATTCAAAAAATTATAGCAGTTTGTTATCAAAACAACTACTCAAATTCCAGCAATTATCATGACTTTAAAACTGGAGTTTAGGAAACAGTCACCTCTTTACAATCAAACACAGCCAGAAAAGTTCTACAGTTCTTCTCATGTGACCAGCTGATCAGTACAAGAGAGTACAATGTACATGACTGTTTCCAACTCTTTCAGTTCTAAGTGAAGTATATTATAACAAGAATTGCTACATATGAAAGAACTCTCCATCAGCAGAGGACTGTAGAATGTGGGCCTTGGAACCAATTCAGCTTTTACAACTGGTAAAGGACAGTTTTGATTCGACCTCCCAAAGCTTTGTTTGCAAGGCTTTCAAAACATCTTCCATCTATCAAATGGAAAAAATAGAAAAAAATAACATATGATTAAAATCATACATGGTTAAATATGATTTAAATGTTGATCATTAATATAATTTCTGCTATGTTATACATTATAATATCTGTGCTTATTTAATGAATTCTATTTAAATAAGACATAAGCCTATTAATAGTAGCTCTCAACCTCTGATCCATAGCTTTTGCATTTATTCACCATTATCTTGCCTGTGACAGGATGTTAACATTCAAAAACAAGGCTGTTTTCACCATGAAAATCAAATCAAATACTGATTTAAAGATATATTTCTATTTTAATAGTTTTAGAATACATACTGCTTTGATTTAGCATGGAATGTCTTTATAATTTTTTCCATAAAGTTTTGGTTTAATTTGTAGTATGGTTCCCAGTAAATCAACTTTACTAACAACTGAAATAAAATAAGCACTCTCTCACCATGAATGCTAAGATCAAAAGAGAAGACACAATTAAGAATTATTCATGGAACAGCACTTGGTCATTGACTGGAAGTTGTTTATACAAAGACACAAAAAGTGCAGAACAAAATTACCTCCTTTAGAGATTTTTCTATTTCAACTCTACTTTCAAGATTAAAAAGCTCTTTGTCTTCTGACACAACTTGCTGTTCAGATGACCCTAAAACGTAACTGAAGTACAGTACAATACAAAGTTAAAATATGAGAAGGGAGTAAACATAAAGTTTGTATTGATAACATCAAAACTCAAAGTATACTGAAGTATATATTAGTACCGAGTAAACACATAAAACAATTACTTTTGTTAATAGAAACCTACATAGGAAGCTGAACTACATGAAATGTTTTTCTCCATAACAGCTTTGTCCAAGAGCTCTACATATTTCTCAATGCTATAAATATTTCATTATTGGGCATAAAACTGGCTCTTTAGTAAGCTGGGTGGTACAACAATAACATTTTGAAGTTTTAAAAGATTCTGAAAAAGCCACTGTTTTATATAACTTTTCAAGAACATGTGCATTTTCAAGTTTTGACTTTTAGTATGTAATCTGTAGTGTCAATTGTTGATTACCTAGATTTCGGTAACTTCAACAGTTATTTTATAACTCATGTTTTGCTCTGCTCTCTGAGGTGATGACATGCTACAATTTGAAAATACAACTGGCCTAGCAATGGAAGAAAACAAGCCCAGCTCTGGCAACCAAATAAATCTAAACAGTAGAGAAGGTGCTGTTATTTCTCAAAAAATAAAAAAAAATTTTAAAAACCATAAAAAACCTTCATTCGTTTGTATTTCTTTAGAAGTCTTTCACCACACGTAACAACTTCAGTATGTCACTTCTGTTAAATATAAACAGCCTTCTGTTGGAAACCCACGATTAATTGATTAAATTTCTAAAAAATGTCATCAAAGGAAAAATTACAGAAGGCAGTTAATATCTTATTTAGAAAACAAAAATGAGATGGGGGAAAATTAAATGGAACTGATTAATTTATAATGCTGTAAATAAACATTACAGAGGGCATCCATTTCTAAAACACACCTGGTTCCCTGTCATTTAAATTCTGCCCTATGGGGTAACTTTTCGTTAAATTCAACTGTTGGGGAAAGAACAGCTTCGATACTAGGATCCTCTATGCAAAAATCTTCCACATATTTTCTTTTATACAGATATGGGTTGTTTTTAAAGTTCCGTACCAACCATACTTGTTTAAGATTTCATGTAGTTCATACTTGTACTCTCCCCCACATAATTTTCATAAATCTTGGTAATATTCCCATGGAGATTAAGGGAGCAGTTGTTTGGGCATGAGTCTTCTATTTACATATTAAAACCAAAGCACATCTGATCTCTCCCCAGGTGGGCCTGCATGCTTTACATCAATGAGCAGTACTTGCTACTTTATTCTCGTGTTAAAGGCTGTAAAAAGTTTGCAGATTTAACAATTTTGATCCTAACTTGTCTAGTTTCAAAGATGGTGGTAAAAATGTAGTAATCAAAAAATAATTAAATGATAAATTATAATAAAAAGAATACTATTCTAAATTTTTTTTAAGAGAAAATCTAAGAAATTCAACAAAGTGACATCATACTTCAAGTAATCAAAGTGTAGGCACTTTTGTTCTTTCTTGATATTTAAGGTTTCCAAGGCATCTTTAAGAAAATCTCTCTAACTGGGGGCTCAGCAGTAAGAACCCACCCACCAAGGCAGGAGATACGGGTTCGATCCCTGGGTCAGGAAGATCCCCTGGAGAAGGAAATGGCAACCCACTCCAGTATTCTTGCCTGGAGAATCTCACGGACACAGCCTGGCAGGCTACAGTTTATGGGGTAATAAAGAGTTGGACACGACTGAGCTACTAAACAACAACAATCTCTAAAGTCTTGAGAGTTACATCATTTCCAGGATAAGTGAAAAGACACTGGGGTCAATTAATTTTGTTTCCAATTTTAAAAGGTTAATGAACTAAAGGGTCAGTAAGATATATGTCATCAGACCCTAATTCACCTTGTCTCCAAACACCTTTTAGAAGTCTTGAAAAATGAAGGTACTTCCTTGCATCTCTCAAAACAAAACAACAATCCTCTAGGAAATAGCTGGACTTTGCACTTCTACTTTTTCAGAACAGCAAAGGGACTTCTTTCCCGACCATTTCTGAAATTCCTATTTCTTCAACTTATTCTACTAGACTAAAAACTAGAGGGAAAAATAAAATAGACAAAATATACTGATACACACAATTGCTTTAAAAAAAATCCTACTAAATTTAATTAAGAAAAACAGCAAATTTTTACTCTGCAAAATGTTCTCAGTGCTTTCTTCTACAATTTAGCATGATGGACTTTTCCAATAGTAAATAAATCAGGTCCAAACAACAAAAATCACTTGCTTTAGGGTCAGAAATTATTATTTAAAAACATATTTTAACCAAACAATGTTTAGTATCCAAATTTTCATACCAATTTGTCTGCAACAACTTTCTGAGAATTCAGTTATAAGCTATTCATTTATGCCTCAAACATACCTGTCAATGGCTTCAACACTAAGGCAGAACATGTCCCTCTTGTAGTCCAGATCCTTGGGGGTGCACCTGTATAGGCAGCCGAGGTTGAGCGAACATCCTGTGCAGGACAAAGTCTGCAGGATGCTGCAACAAAAAACGTCACCCTTTAGTAACTGGTTACCACAAAAATCCCATTGTTGAGTTATGTAAACACCTAAATGTTTAAGTTGCTAGAGTATGTTATCCTGACCCTACTAGGTCCTATGTATAAAAAGGAAAAAAAAAAAAAATGATAGTAAGATGCTTACATTTGAAAGCACCTCCAGGTCACACTGCCTTCAGTATCCAGTGACAGACAGCATGCACACAAGTGACAAAGTGGAGAGAATGCTGGATTTCCTTGGTGGTACAATGGATAAGAATCCACCTGCCAATGCAGGGGACAAGGGTTTGATCCCTAGACCAGGAAGATTCCACATGCCGTGCAGCAACTAAGCCTGTGCACCACAACTACTGAAGCCCGAGCTCCTAGGGCCCATGCTCCACAAGCCACCGCAATGAGAAGCTCGAACACCGCCAGCTAGACAGCAGTCCCAGCTCGCCAGAACTAGAGAAAGCCAATGCACAGCAATGAGGACGGAGGACAGACAAAAATAAATAAAAATTTACAAAAACAAAAAAGATGAGAATATACTAAGAAGATGGTGCTTTTCTAGCATGTAAACACCTCAATCTGGTATTAAAAATTAACTAAAATTCTGAAATAAGACAAAAAGATCGTACATGTTCTTTAAATGTCACATTGCCCACCAAGGGATAGGCAAATTTTTTTCTGGGATGAGTCAGAGAACAAATATTTTAGGCTTGCAGGCCATGCGGAGTCTACTGCAACTACTTGTCTCTACCACTGTAGCATGGAAGCTACCACAGATAATACATAACTGCATGGCCTGTGCTCCAGTAAAAACATGTTCATAAAAACAGGCGATTGGCCCATGAGCTACAGCTTGGCATAAAGGATGGGGTTCAGGTGATACAAGCGAGCAGAACTCAGCAACACTGGTTCAGAACAAGCGTCGATTCCCTTTTCAGTTCTCTAGAAATCTTGATTATGAAGGACAGAAAAGTCTCAGCCTGGTGCTAGAAGGTCTTTAATGTGTATATCGCAGCTGCAAATCTTTTAACTGTAAGAGGACAGACCTCAGACTCAGAACCAGCCAGCCAGGGGTATCTCAGCTAGAATTTAGTAACATTTGTTTCCACTGTAATATCGTCAGTTACTTTCGAGCAACAGCAACTGATAACATTCAGGGCAGTCATACAGACTCCTTTTAAAATAAACCTAAATAAAAACTCAAAGTCAATGTAATGAAAAATATCAAGTGTGGGACTGCAAAGCTGTAAGCTGACATCAGAATGACTGGAACTAGGAAGTAGAGGACACTCTGCAGGAAGCAAAGGGACAGCAAAGCACCATGATTAGCTCCTGCTAACGGCCTATGTCTTTGGTGAGGCTGTAAACCTCCCCAGGCCTCATTTTCTTTATTAATAAAGGGAGAAATGATCCAAGGCTAGGTTTTCCAAATTGCTTACCACCAGCATGCCAGCAGTACAATTTCTGTTACATTCGCACACCACCTGTAGTATTATGATTTTAAATTCTCCTTAAAGAGAGTAATTTTTTAAATGAAAATATACTTTATTTGAATAGGACACTCTAACATTACTAAAAATGAAAAACCAATGTTTCAAAAAAATAAAGGGACTCCCCTGGTGGTCCTGCAGCTGAGACTGAGCTCCCCAATGCAGGGGGCCCAGGTTTGATCCTTGGGGATCAGGGAACTAGATCCCACGTGCCACAACTAACAGTTTGCACAACCAAAGATCAAAGATCCCAAGTGCCACGATGAAGACCCTGTGGGGCCAAATAGATAAATATTAAGATAAATAAAAAATAATAAAAATTTTAATATATGATTATTCATTTCTGTTGAACTGCTTGTGTACCACTTATTCAATATGCATCAGTAAGACAACTTCTGGTCAACAATTCTTCCCGTTTAGTTTGCTGAGGATGCTGCTTGCGGTAGATGGTGGCAGGTAGAGCAGGATACTGACCCCTTCAACACCTGGGGAGATAAAGCAGGGCCCGGGGCAGCTGGAGCCCCCGTGCCACCGTGTATGCAGCCTTGTCTGTCTGCCTCAGTGGGCCACACCTGTCTGTCTGTATGTGCCACATTAGCGTTATCTATGGGTGCTACGGCATGAAAAGTAGGGAGCATTTATCTAAAGCATTCTTTGGCTCAGAGATTCCATGATAGAGATACTTTCTTTTTCTGTTTTTATTTTCAATGACCTTCAGGTCCAAGCCAAACACCCAAAATGGAAGTGTTGGAACAGGCCTTGAGAAGTTGAGAAACTCTTCCATCTTAAATCTAAAGGCGCCCACTGTCACTCAGGAAACCACCTGCCAGTGCAGCAGATGTAAGAGATGTGGGCTCGATCCCTGGGTCAGGAAGACCCCCTGGGGGACACAGTGACCCACAGCAGTATCCCTGCCTGGAGAATCCCATGGACAGAGGAGCCTGGCAGGCTACAGTCCACAGGGTTGCAGAGTCAGACATGACTGAAGTAACTAAGCAGGCACAATGATTTGATATTACAATGAAAAAGGGCTTCCCTGGTGGCTCAGACTGTGAAGAATCCACCTGAAATGCAGGAGACCTGGGTTCAGTTCCTGGCTTGGGCAGATCCTCTGAAGGAGGGCATGGCAACCCACTCCAGTCCTCTTGCCTGGAGAATCCCCAGGGAATCCTCCTCCAGGGGAGTCTGGAGGGCTACAGTCCTCGGGGTTGCAAAGAGTCAGACACGACTGAGCAACTAAGCCCACACACACACCATGAAAAAAGTTTTATCCCAAATTTTACTGCTGATGATCTTTTTAAAGATTTTTATTAAAAAAAAAATAAAAACATACATACTCATATAGATATAGCTTTACTCACCAACAATTATCATGTTTACGTTTGGATAGCATCTGTTCCTCATTCACAGAAACATTACAGGTAACGCCTGGAAAGAAGTAACAATGTATTAATGTGGTTTGATATAAGACACATGCAGGTATTTAGAGAACTTCTAATTCAACTTTAATTTTAGAACTCAGAAAGCCAGAAAAAAAACAAAGGCCCCAAACTCTCTCTCTCTCTTACACACACACACACACACACACACAATGGTTTAAAACTAAGTGTACAGGGTCTTCTGGAAAAACACAGCAGAATAAGAGTTATTTCCTTCCCTTGCCAGAAAACACTGAAATTAACAAAATGAATAAAATTAGGAGGAAAAAATTCAATTGACGGTGAAACTTAGAACAATCAGGGAAGAAAAAATTCAATTGACAGTGAAACTTGGAACAATCAGAACCTCAAACTACAGACTATCAAGTATACCTGTCAAACACAATAAAACAGGGATTAACCCAAAGTGAGTGAGTGAGCTCAGTCATGTCTGACTCTGCGACCCCATGGATGGTAGCCTACCAGGCTCCGTCATCCATGGGATTTTCCAGGAAAGAATACTGGAGTGGGCTGCCATTTCCTTCTCCAGCAGATCTTCCCAAACCAGGGATTGAACCTGGGTCTCCTGCATTGCAGACAGACGCTTTACCGTCTGAGCCACAAGTCTGGGCATACAGCTCCAAGTCTTAAATACAGAGCTCATTTCCCTACAAGCAGCAGAGAGAAGGCAATGGCAACCCACTCCAGTACTCTTGCCTGGAAAATCCTAAGGGCGGAAGAGCCTGGTAGGCTGCGGTCCATGGGGTCGCGAAGAGTCAGACATGACTGAGTGACTTCACTTTCCCTTTTCACTTCCATACATTGGAAAGGGAAATGGCAACCCACTCCAGTGTTCTTGCCTGGAGAATCCCAGGGATGGCGGGGCCTGGTGGGCTGCCGTCTATGGGGTCTCACAAAGTCAGACATGACTGAAGCGACTTAGCAGCAGCAGCAGCAGAGAGGGTCCAAAGGAACCCAACCCCAAATCTTTTAGACCACAACTTGAACAGGGGTCACACCTGAACCCTAGAAGCAACAGGAAAAATCCCCAGAGCATCCAAAGGACATCAGAACAGACTCTTGAGTTCACCTCCTCTACAGTCTACCTTAACTCAGTAAACCCCACTCCCATCTGCCCACTGCTCAGATCAGAAATCTCAGAAATCGGTGTCACCCTACACTCACCATGTCCTTACCTGCTCACCTTCAGACACTCCTCTGAGAAGTCCTGTCCATTCTACCCCATGACCCTCACTCCAGCCCCACACCACCGCCACCTCCTCTCCCTGAGCAGCTGTGCTGGCCCCAGACTGGCCTCCCCACTTCGATGCTTATTCTTCTCTTCAGTGCATCCTCTGAAGTAAAACCTGAGTCCTATCACTCTGTGGCTTAAACGCCGCAGTCACTAAAATAGACTCTGGTTTTTAGTTTTAGAATAAAGATTAAGATTCTCAGTTGTAACAGCCTACAAAGGCCCTCGTACTGTAGCAAAACCACAACCCAAATACATACATGTGGTTCTAAAGCAGCAACCCTGGGAAAAAACCTAGACCTCTATCAACAGGGGCAGACTGGGAGGATGAAGAGCATCTCCATTAAGGATGTCACTTAAGTGGCACTTCCTATGTCTTCTTAGCACAGGACACACACTAACTCGCTTAGTCCTCCTAATTACCCCATGTAAGTATTATCCTCAAGTCTACAGAGAAGAAAACTGAAGCAGAGAGAGGCTATGTAGCTTGCCCCAAGACACAGCTAGTAAGTGGAAGACCAGGATTCAAACCCACGCAGTTGAGGGCCATCACCTACACAGGTGAGGTACAAGAGGCAGCTGCTAAAACTGTGAATTATGCCTATATGCACTAACATGGAAAAATACTCAGAATATAGATGTAGAATAAAAAGGTAAGGATGCTTAACAGTATAAACATTATCCCAAGGGTGTTTTTGAAAATTTATATGTTTAGGGAATTCCAAAAAATTTATGTTTAAACATGCTCATATATGCATGGAGAGTATCTGGAAGTATGAATGAGAATAAAGCATGTTGAACTCTGGGGCCTTGAGAGTGTCAGGATTGGGGGATAAGATTTGGGGACAGTCCTTTTTACTTTTACACCCTTCTGCACTGTTTGATTTTAATAGATGTGAAGGATTAATCTCAGTGAATTACTATGGGAAATGTATGTTCTTAGGCTTATGTTTAACAACCAAAAAGGATTCAACAATTATTGTTAAGTGCATCCTTAAGAAAAACAGACTTCAAAAAGTTTCAGGTAACAGGTGGACACTGCTCTCTTTCTTTTTTCCCAATACATACCAGGAAGGAAAACTTTCCACAAATGTCAATAAATCGGTGGTGAATTTCTGCCATTAAAAATACTTACAGAATTCAAATATAGCAGAAATTTAATCTTGAAAACCACAAGTTCAAAAAGAAGTCATTTTTACATTAACTCAGAAAACCACTCAGTGGTAACTCAGAAAACTTACTCAGTGATAACTCAGTGAACCACTTCCCTAAATAAGCACTATGAAAACAGCAAAACAAAGAAACTCTGGGGAAACATACAGGTAACTGGTAGAATCAGTATTAAAAGTTACAACTCTGACCTTCTTCACACTTTTACCACATCCTCCTTCCTCTCCAATTTTGTGAGGGTTGTTAGTGCTTTTATTGCGAGTCTCCTTCAATTTTTATAATAGCATTATGATTCGTCAACTCTGAAGTTGTAACACTTCAGACTAAAGGCGTCCGCTGATACAACTATTAGGATCCGAAAAATCGATCCTGACATCCCCTGCGGGAAGCAGGCTGCTGAAAAGCTTAATCTCCTAAATAAACAATTAACAATATTACCTACCGATTTATAGAGCCCACTAATTTCTATGAGGAATAACACAGAGTAGCTACACCTTAAATGCTTACAACCTGGTTGGTTGACTTTTTCCCCCCCTAAGTCATGCTTACGACGTTATTGATTCATCCATTGCTCTTCTGGGATGGGGGACCCCAGAAAAGGACTTCCACGCGTAAGCCCAAGATGCAGGGATGACTCTCCTCCTGCCCCTTTTCTGGAACAGCTCAGCCTCTCAGACTGTTCTGCTTTTAAAGACCCTAAGTTGCTCCAAAACACCCCCGCCTCTTCCGGGGCTGCCCAGGTGCCGCACACCAGGAAGAAGGCAACCCTTAGTCCTAAGTCCCACCACCCGACCCAGCCCGAACTGACAGCTCAGCAAGATGCAGTTGGTGTCTTCCTGGTTCGCCACCCAGTTCAGCGAGTCTCCCAGCGGTCGCCGGCAGCGCGAGCACAGAAACACCAGCGGCCTGTGCCCCTCCGCCGGCTCCGCAGCCTCCTCGCGCCGCGTCCTTTCAGAGCAGGCCACCGATGCGTCTTCGCTCATCGAGCTACACATGTTCACCCACTCCTGCAGCAGCCGGTGGCGGCTCGAGTCTTCGGAGAGCCGCCTGCCTAACAGAGAGGACACGTGCCTCTCGCCCTTGTGGCCAGACGTACAGCTTGTAGAGCAACATGCTTCCGGGGACAAAGCGCCCTCCATTAGCTACAAATGGCCCGCGCCGCGGAGCATCACGGGAGGAAAAAACCCGGCCCTGGGCGTGCGCGGGGCGGGGCGAGGCGGTGGAGGACCAAAAGGGCGGGGCCTGAGGGAGGCGGGGTCGGAGGGCAGCCTGATAGCGCGCATGCTCGCAGTGGAGGCAGGGACTAGCTGCGGTGTCCAGGCACCTGGGTCGGGTTTCCATCTTCAAGAAATGCAAAGTCTGTAGATCTGCTCGCTGGACTACCTGGGGAGGAGAGTTCAGCCTCTTACAAAGAAGGGTAGGGGCGTGTTTGAGAAAGTTTTGCCCACCAAACAATTACAAACCCCTTAGAGCGACCTTCTCCCGCCTTCAATCTTTCCCAGCATCAGGGTCTTTTCAGATGAGTCAGCGCTTCGCCTTAGGTGGCCAAAGGATTGGAGTTTCAGCTTCACCATCAGTCCTTCCAATGAATATTCAGGACTGATTTCTCTTAGGATGGACTGGTTGGATCCTCTTGCAGTCCAAGGGACTCTGAAGAGTCTTCTCCAACGCCACAGTTCAAAAGTATCAATTCTTCGGCGCTTTCCCTTCACAGAAGGGGACGACAGAGGATGATGATTGGATGGCATCACCGACTCAATGGACATGAGTTTGAGTAAACTTCAGGAGTTGGTGGTGGACAGGGAGGCCTGACAGGCCTGGAGAATTCCCTAGAGAGAGGAGCCTGGTGGGCTACAGTCCATGGGGTCTCAAAGAGTTGGACACGACTGAGCAACTGAACTGAACTAGAGCAACCTTGGCAATGGTTGCTAAAGACTATGCCGCCCATACACCACCCAGAGATCGGGGAGCTGGGGCATAGCCCTCCCTTCGAAGGCTTCCTTCCCTCCCGAGAGGCTACAGCCCTTCACAGTTAGCATTAAGTAAAGAAAACCATGGCTTCTCAGGTGGCTCTAGTGATAAAGAACCTGCTTGCTGATGCAGTAGATGTAAGAGACACAGATTCAATCCCTGGGTGGGGAAGATCCCCTGGAGGAGAGCATGGCAACACACTCCAGTATTCTTGCTAGAGAATCCCATGGACAGAAGAGCCTGGTGGCCTACAGCCCATAGGATGGAAAGAGTGTGACACAACTGAAGCGATTTAGCTCACGAGTAGACATCTCAAGTTAATGAATTTAGTGCTTTTTCAATGGGCTTATTGAACTCAGGGAGGCCATTGATGACTTGATGGTCAAAAATCCTTTGTTTCCTGATACTGGCAGGCAACACTCTTTGTTCACACCACCTTCACAGATTCTCAATCAATAGGTGAGGATGGGCCTGAGAATTTGCTTAACAAGCTCCTGGGTGATGCAGATGCTGTCAGTAGAGGCACCTCCCCTTTTGCAGGGGTTTCGTTTGTCTGCCTAATTTCCTGGAAGTGGAGAAAGCAGGGGTTTCTGGGGAAGCACCCCAATGCATGTTTCTTTTGTGGATTGTTATTGCGTTAAGCAATACCCTGGAGAGGGCCCCAGATCATTCAGACTAGCACTGCAAGGACAGGCTGGAGAGGCGGTGTGGGCAGCAGCGGTGATGCTGAAAAGCATGGAAGTGCCTCTGCTGTCTGGATCTGGGAGCTGGTGGCCCCATGCACAAGCAAGCCTCCCTTGTGTGTGGTTAGCCTTCCTCAGCTCCACCGAAGCCGGCCTCTGACCTTAAAGCACCACAGATTAGGACGGAAACGCCTGGTGGGGAAAGGACCTGCATTATGGACAACCTTGCAGCAAGTCTGGGAAGAAAGTTACCCCCAAGGCCCTGGTCTGCTCTTAGAACTCTTTGGGTGTGCCCTAAGTCACTGCCCACTTTGCATGGTCAGATAAACTATTTACCAAAAAAATTCGACTTCCAGTTTTATTGCCTCTGGGTACTAGCAGTAAGGCAAAAGCTTTGGAGTCAAAAGCCTTGAGCTGACCTACCCTTCCTGGAGGTATAATTGCATAGGAAACTAGAAGGTTATACTTACCTTCTCTGAGTTGAATTTTTTGTGGATGAAGTGAGTTGGGTTGTTATGGGGATCATGATATAATATGCATGAAAATATGTTAGCAGACTGTGCCCATGTTCATTAGCCTCCAAGTAGAAGAAAATGCTTCAAATATTTTAGGTTTTTATTTCACCCATAGAACGAATTGCCTTCCCTCCTCTGCTTCTTTTGTGGAGGCAGGCCTGACTTCCCAGGGCTACTATTTTCAAGCTCGGTATCTCTAGTACAAGTAAGTGGGTAATAACCTTGGAGTTCAAAGGATAATCTCTTTGATTCAGCCTTTAAGTTCCTGTTCAGTTCAGTTCAATCACTCAGTCGTGTCCGACTCTTT
>SJYW01031438.1:0-14729 GCA_006410735.1 Raphicerus campestris | reverse complement strand
CCAGCCTTGCTGTCCCCAGTGAGACCCAGCCACGCCCAGCCTTTCATGAGACACATGTGTGCATGTGAGTGTGAGTGTGAGGCCTGGTGGGCATGCGGAGGCCCGCCAACGTCTATTACATGGGAGAAACATCTGTTTTTTGCAGAACACCCACAGTATCAGATGTTTTACTGCAAGGGACCCATTTTTTTTTTAATAAAATGAAAATGAGACATGGAAATCAAGGTAACCACATTTTAAATGTTTATGGAAGATAAAGGTTTAACCACAAGTCTTTCATCAAATTTAGGACAGTAGAGAGAAGTCAGGGATGCCCTTTGGCTGTCCTCGCCTGTGCAGTGAGACCTCACAGTCTCACCTCATATAGAACAGGGGCCTCTGGGCAGCTGGAAATATTTAGCGGTGTGTCTAAACGTTGTTGAGCAGCGGCCCTGCCATTGGGCTTGTTTGGCCATGACTGTGGGGAGAGAGGCTTGTGCAGATGAAAAGCCCGGACTCAAGTGTGACAGGGCGGATGGTACCCTGGGGTATACAGCAGCCAAAGGTGCAAGGCCTTGGCTGGAAGGATGGGCCTCTCGTCTGATTCCCAAGCTGGGAGGGTGTGAGCAGACGGAGGGCCTGGGCCACTTGCTCCATTGTTCCTGGTTTCCTGGGCTCTGGGGGCGCTAGGTCTGTGAAAACAGAAGGAGGGAGGCAGAGCCTCTTTCTGATGCTCCTTGGAGGACTGTGCTTTCTTAGATGTTGACTCCATACACCATTTTCTGCACTCCATGGTGTCAACACCTATGAACAAAATGAAGCATACACCCTGTGTTTATCTGGTTGTGAGGATGGAAAATAACCTTCTTGCCCTATTCAAGGGTTTTTCCTCCCAGGACTGACGTGCATTGATATTTTATCTCATTTTCTCAGCAGATTTTCTCCTTCCCATGTTAACAGATGAGAAAATGGAGGGATCCCAAACTTCCCTACAGGGTTCTGAGTTTGCTTGGGTCACAAGCAAGGAGTCTTCCCAATGAGGGTCAGAGTGGAAAGGGGGGATTCAAGTTGGGCTTCCCCAGGGCGGCCCTCCCCTCCCCTCTTTCTTTCACCTCCCCTCCCCTTCCCACTTCAGGGTCTTGAACAAGTTGCTTCTCTTTGGATCTGAAGTAACTTTTCCATTTGAGAGCAATCCCTCATCTCGCAGCCCCATCACAGGGACTTATCTCTCTCACCATCAGCCGCCATGTCCCCCGAAGCATATAAAGTGTAGAATGGAGTGAGGGATCGAGTTGAATTATGTGACCTGAAGTTTACGGTGGGGGCCCACCGGACATCCGATCCCGTGTCTAAGCTCAGTTACCACAGCTCTGGCCCTGGTTGATTAGACTTTCCTGAAAGGGGGTAAGTTTTTGAGGGCGAGGATACTGGGGAGGAGGGGGGCCAGGAGAGCTGTGAGCACCCTGTGGCAGCNCAGGGTTCTGAGTTTGCTTGGGTCACAAGCAAGGAGTCTTCCCAATGAGGGTCAGAGTGGAAAGGGGGGATTCAAGTTGGGCTTCCCCAGGGCGGCCCTCCCCTCCCCTCTTTCTTTCACCTCCCCTCCCCTTCCCACTTCAGGGTCTTGAACAAGTTGCTTCTCTTTGGATCTGAAGTAACTTTTCCATTTGAGAGCAATCCCTCATCTCGCAGCCCCATCACAAGGACTTATCTCTCTCACCATCAGCCGCCATGTCCCCCGAAGCATATAAAGTGTAGAATGGAGTGAGGGATCGAGTTGAATTATGTGACCTGAAGTTTACGGTGGGGGCCCACCGGACATCCGATCCCGTGTCTAAGCTCAGTTACCACAGCTCTGGCCCTGGTTGATTAGACTTTCCTGAAAGGGGGTAAGTTTTTGAGGGCGAGGATACTGGGGAGGAGGGGGGCCAGGAGAGCTGTGAGCACCCTGTGGCAGCTTGTCCTGGGCATGTTTCTGGTCTCTGTGGTCTCATCATGGCTCAGACCCCCAGACAGTCCATGTGGTGTTAGGAGTGCTTGTTGGAGGAATGAAGTGAGATGGAACCCACTGGGGGCTGTTTTGGCATGCCGGGGAACTTGGGGTTAGGGACAGGAGGTATCTTCTCCCCTCTAGCCCAAATCCAAGCCACATTCATCTGGCTGAGTCAGCAGGAATTAGAACGTAAAAGGATTTTCAACCGGGGCAGTGAAACCAAAGGTATTTCCTAGGCTCACAAACCTCTTATGCTATTAAATAAACTGGAGGATTCTGCCTGGGCCCTGAGCTTGGTCTTTATTAGAGCTGCCATGGTCCAGCTGTCTGGCAAACAAAGCAATGTTCTGTTTTCCTAGGCATATGATATAGGAATATTCGCAGAACCCTGAGACATGCCAGTCTGGCCAGAGTCCTTTCCAGGGGTCCTTGCAGCCTGAGACTCTGGTTCTGGGAATCCTAGGGTGCATTAGGCCAACATGGAAAGATTTGCGGAACTCGGAAAGCTTCAATAACCAGAGGTTAAGGAAAAAAACAACTTAAAGCCAGGCCCACAGTAGGGTCTCAATAAACATCTGTTGAGTGAAAGACTTTGAATAGGGATCAGAAGACCCAGATCCTGGCCCTGGTTCTGATATTTGAGAACTAAGTGTTTTAAAATAAAACATGAAACTTCTGAGCCTCAGTTTCCCCTTCTGTTAAAGGACTTGTAAATAACCTATTCCGGTCACCTCTGAGGGCTGCTTTGAGGATCAAAGAATGTATATTATGTCCTGCAAGGTCTTTATGCAGGCATCCAGATTACTGTCTTCTTTTTGCTCTCAAAATTTCCCCTTGTTAAGCATCCATGACCTTTGTTCACACAAAGGCACTTTCTCAGCCTGGTTTCTGTTCCAGCCAGTGCTGGAACAGTCTTTTTTTTTTTTTTTTTTAACTTGATGCAGGCATATACATGCCCCACTTTTAAAATTTTATTATTTTTTATTGAAATATATTTGACATATAACATTGTGTAAGTTTAAAGGGCACAACCCAATGATTTAATACACTCACATATTGCAATATGATTGCTACTGTAGCATTAGCTAGCACCTTTATTGCCAAATGCATGAAAACAGAAAATAAAATGGCAGTTACCAAGGGCTGAAGAGTGCAGAAACAGATGATTTTTTTTTTTTGAACATAGACTGGCGCTTCATTTCTTATATGATAGTATACATGTTTCTGTGTCATTGTCCCAAATCATCCCACCCTCTCCCTCTCCCCCAGATGTCAAAAGTCCGTTCTATACTTTTGTGTCTCCTATAT
This sequence comes from Raphicerus campestris, assembly GCA_006410735.1. Taxonomy (NCBI): domain Eukaryota; kingdom Metazoa; phylum Chordata; class Mammalia; order Artiodactyla; family Bovidae; genus Raphicerus; species Raphicerus campestris. Next base: position 11,452 of record SJYW01031438.1, on the reverse strand, counting down.
TGAGAGGGGAGGAGAGGGACGCCCTGGGGAAGCCCAACTTAAGTCCCCCCTTTCCAGTGCTGGAACAGTGCTGGAACGTGACTGCTGGAACAGTGTAGGGTAGTCTTTCTCGTCCATCTTTTTACTGCTCTTCGGGGTGTGTGTGTGTGAGAGAGAGGGGTGTGAGATGTATGTTTGTGTGATGAGTATGCATGTGTGTGTTATGTATATGGTGTGATATGAGTATGTGCATGTGTATGATGTGTATGTGAGTATAGTGTGTGTGTAGAATATATGATATGTGTGTGTGCATCTGTGTGTGATGTATAATGTGTGTGTATGGGTGTTTATGTGAGACATGAGTTGTGTGCATGATAAGTGCGAAGGTGTGATGTGTATGTGTGATGTGCAGTCTGTATGATGTGTGTGTGTGTACATGTGTGGTGTAAGTGGGGATGGGACATAGTCTGATTCTAGGAAAGTCCTTCATTCTTAGGACCTTGGTTCCTCTCCACATTTATCTTTTTCACCTGAGGTCCTCAGGTCTCTTGCGTAGCCCTGGGCAGCCACGTCTCTTTCTACAGCACCCCTTGCTTCCAGTAAGCTCATATTGGCTTCAGTTCTCCAGGAAGGTGAAGCTGCTTCTCTTTGGGTTATTACCTTGTTGGTTATTACTAATGATAGTTCATCTTGTTCTGGAACTTTCCGTTTAGAAACTATTTCTCAATAATAAAATTGCTGCCAATGTCAGAGTCACCATGTTGAGCACTTTACATGCCATAAATCAAAGACACACTAACACAAAAAGGTGGCATTGATGAGGAAAGGCAAGGTTTATAATATGTAAAGCACTCTTACAAATAAATACAAGCTAAGTGTTCCAAAATACAAAGTCGATGGACTTAAAACTCAGCAATTTTCAAAAGAATAAATATACAAGTCTCATGACTCCTCTCCACAGTCCAGTCTCCCTTTCATGGATGAGTAAACTGAGGCCAGGAGAGGTTAAATCAAGTTATACAACTAATGGTCCAGAGCAGGACTATGAACCCATAAGGGTTCAGAATCCTGGCAAGGATTCTTAGTATTGTCATTTTATAGATGGGAAAGCTAAAGGGCGGTCTGTGTATGTCTGAACTCACACTAATTAAAGGTGTGATTGCCTCCTTTTGACATCCACTTAGCTAACTTGCTTGCTGACTGAAGAAGTGATGGGTATAGGAATCTGGGAACTGGAATCAGAGTTTGGGGGTGTGTGAGGGTTGAGGGTGCCTGGGCAGGCTGACGTTTAAAACGGTCAATTAACAGTGTGGGTCCTGCCTTGCCAGGGCACCCAGCTGTTGACAGGCTGAGCAAGGCGTCTGAGCATTGAGCTGATGCTCTGTGTGTTGTGCCTCGTGACCCAGCCTTCCACTGGCTCTGGTCTCTGCCCATGGCCACAGCTGCACCCACATACAGCACGGAAGATCAAGTGAAAGGTGAATACAGCCTGATTTTTGCAGCCTGCTGAGCTGTGGTTGATACCTAACCTGGAGAAATCATTGATTCTTTGACGCAGAAATTAACATGTAAATGCAGACACCTAATAGCTAAAAACAGTGTCTAGTAAGCCTAGCAAATTTTCATTGTTTCTATTCATAATCCGAAGTGACCTGGCTGGCTGGCTGGGATTGGNCTCTCCACAGTCCAGTCTCCCTTTCATGGATGAGTAAACTGAGGCCAGGAGAGGTTAAATCAAGTTATACAACTAATGGTCCAGAGCAGGACTATGAACCCATAAGGGTTCAGAATCCTGGCAAGGATTCTTAGTATTGTCATTTTATAGATGGGAAAGCTAAAGGGCGGTCTGTGTATGTCTGAACTCACACTAATTAAAGGTGTGATTGCCTCCTTTTGACATCCACTTAGCTAACTTGCTTGCTGACTGAAGAAGTGATGGGTATAGGAATCTGGGAACTGGAATCAGAGTTTGGGGTGTGTGAGGGTTGAGGGTGCCTGGGCAGGCTGACGTTTAAAACGGTCAATTAACAGTGTGGGTCCTGCCTTGCCAGGGCACCCAGCTGTTGACAGGCTGAGCAAGGCGTCTGAGCATTGAGCTGATGCTCTGTGTGTTGTGCCTCGTGACCCAGCCTTCCACTGGCTCTGGTCTCTGCCCATGGCCACAGCTGCACCCACATACAGCACGGAAGATCAAGTGAAAGGTGAGTACAGCCTGATTTTTGCAGCCTGCTGAGCTGTGGTTGATACCTAACCTGGAGAAATCATTGATTCTTTGACGCAGAAATTAACATGTAAATGCAGACACCTAATAGCTAAAAACAGTGTCTAGTAAGCCTAGCAAATTTTCATTGTTTCTATTCATAATCCGAAGTGACCTGGCTGGCTGGCTGGGATTGGGGCTGAGACCAGGGCCCCATCTTTATGTAATACATGTTTGCTACCAGCTGCCGAGGGAGCCTTCCTGTCTGTATTGTTAATATGATAGAGGCCTTTGGTTTCCAGTATCATCTCTTTGGAATTTCTGTCTCAGACCCTGTGCAAATGAACATAATCCCTGGCAGGAAAGGCATTTCAAAGTCCTGGCATCAGGCTTGGGGCCTCTGACTTTCACGTGAGGAATGCCAGATGCTGCTGGTCTTTCATAGGCCTGGGTTTTACTCTGGAGGCTTTGGGTGTTCTTGCTCGGGAGGAGGAGGCTGCTGGCTCATGAGGGCTGTCATCCAGGACTTTCCCAAGAAAGAGGATGCAGAATAATTTTCTAAATGTCTCAGGACAACTAGAGACGTTTAGAATAACCCATCTCCCAAGTTTTTAATGAGCAGGACACATATATATTTAGTCTCTTTTTTTTAAAGATATTTATTTATTTGGCTCCATCAAGTCTTAGCTGTGGTGCATGACCTTAGTTGTTCTGTGGCATGTGGGATCCTACTTCCTTGAGGGATCAAATACACATCCCCTGCATTGAAGGTAGATTCCCAACCACTGGGCCACCAAGGAGGTCCTTTGAATGATTTGATGCCATACTTCCTACTCTTTCTCTAGTCGTACCACATGTAGAACAGAATATTGTTGAACAGAATATTTCTAAGGAAAGTAGACATGGCTACTTCTAGCCAGAGGAAGCTACTAGTCCAGGGGCTCCAGCTGCCCCAGCTCCTGGGGGATTATTTATCTCATTTGACCTGTAACCAATGAAGACCTGCCAAAGTGCACCAACCAAGTGGCTGGGAAGCTCCGATAGAAATACACAGACTGGGTTCATTGAAGACTGTCAGACTGCCATTCATTTATTTTACATTTGCCCTTAAACACTACTGATCAACTGTCCTTCGTCAGGCACCAGGTGCTGTGGATGGGTACTGGGAGGGGCAAAAGCAGGTACATATCATCCCTGGCCTCATGGAACTGATAAGAGATACGGAGCATACAGGTAAATGGTCTGTCACTGACTAGCTAAGTGGCCTTGGACAAGTCACTTAATCTCTCTGAACTTCACATTCTTCACCTGTCCAATGAGAATGAGAAGCATGTACCTTGTGGGATTGTTGTGAGGATGGAATGAGATCATATTTATTAAACAGCCTTGCTCAATGACCAGCTAGCAGGGAGTACTTACTAAGTGGGGATGCACTTGCTACAAGGTGAAAGGTTGGTATAGGGTTATTAGATTATTATTCTCCATCTCGTACTCTGTACTGCCTGATGATATTTTACAGTGAGGGAAGTTGCACAGAATCATTTGGGTGGGCTGGGAAAAGGGAGGAGTGTTAGCTGTTAGTAGTTCCATGTGTCCGATTCTTTGCAACCCCATGGATGGTAGCCTACCAGGCTCCTCTGTCCATGGGATTCCAGGCAAGAAAAGAAAAGAAAAGTATATCGCTAAATGTACTGCTCATCTTTCCCCCTTCCTAGTAGACTGCTGCTGACACCTGAAAGGTCTAAAGTCTAAAGTCTCTGAGCTAGACTGGGCTTGCAGAATGTATAGTTTTCTTAACTTCCCAGGTGGTTTGGATGCAGAGCAATTTTGAGAAACACTGGTATGGTTGGCACTCTAGAAGGGTGATTTTCCTGTCTCCATCCTATTGTCTCGGGTCACAAGGGTACATAGTCCTAGGTCCTCTGCCAGTCATGTGGAAGGTGCTAACTGACCCCAGACCCAGTCAGTTTGATGAGGGGGTAGGCATCTGGCTGAAATCTGGACAGTCAGGATTCCTCGCCCATGAATCTGGAATAAGGACCAAGAGATTTCATTCTTGGCTAACACTTTCAAACAAAGAAGAAATACAAATTTTGGACCAGCAAGGAGGCTTCTCCCCACTATGTGGACTGAGTTAGCAGAGAGATTCTTGCTTGGAGAATGACATGGACGGAGGAGCCTGGAGGGCAACACCCCATGGGGTTGCAAAGAGTCAGACATGACTGAGCAACTAACTGACACAATGGAGTCATTGGGAGAGAAAAAAGGGAATAACCCCTGGGTTTCCCATGGATCTTCATTTTCTGATTCCAGTCTGCTCCTTAGGTTTAATTGCTCTTGCCCTCAGGTTCTGTGAACCTACGCTTGTATATTTAACGTAAGGTGGTTTCTGTTTCTTGCAACCAAAAGAATTTTCTTTAATAAAAGAACTATTAATAAAAGGGGACTTATTTATTTTGCTATGAAGAAAGGAAAGGATTTGGAGAATTTGAAGAGGGTCTGAGCCAGTGGTACAGAATTTATTCAGTCAAATTTAGGGTATTAAATCTCACGTCATCTCACTTCATGGAGTAGTCTCAACCTTAGGGCTTCCTTGGTGGCTCAGATGGTAAGGAATCTGTGTGCAATGCAAGAGACCCAAGTTCAATTCCTGGGTCAGGAAGATCCCCTGAAGAAAGGAATGGCTACCCACTCCAATATTCTTTACTGGAGATTTCCATGGACAGAGGAGCACGATGGGCTACAGTCCGTGATGTCGCAGAGTCGGACATGACTGAGTGACTAACACATACACAGAGTCTTAACCTTGAACCAGAAGTGTTTGTCATCTGCACCTTCAGTTCAGTTCAGTCGCTCAGTCATGTCTGACTCTTTGCGACCCCATGGACTGTGGCACGCCAGGCCTCCCTGTCCATTGCCAACTCCTGGAGTTTACTCAAACTTATGTCCATTGAGTCAGTGATGCCATCCAACCATCTCATCCTTTGTCGTCCCCTTCTGCCTTCAATCTTTCCCAGCATCGGGGTCTTTTCTAATGTGTCAGTTCTGCGCATCAGGTGGCCAAAGTATTGGAGTTTCAGCTTCAGCATCAGTTCTTCCAATAAATATTCAGGACTGATTTCCTTTAGGATGGACTGGTTGGATCTCCTTGCAGTCCAAGGGACTCTCAAGAGTCTTCTCCAACACCACAGTTCAAAAGCATCAATTCTTTGGTGCTCAGCTTTCTTTATAGTCCAACTCTCACGTCCATACATGACTACTGGAAAAACCATAATGGACTAGACGGACCTTGTGTCTGCTCCTTATACCTGAGAAATTGAATGTTTTCTCAACTTCATCTGGTCCTGCAACCTGGAACTTTAATGATGACGATGATTTCCATTTGTATATTTGCCTTATAGTTTACAAAGCTTAGATCACCTTTGTAGGATACCACAAAGGTTGACTCTGTGCATTAACTATGTTCTGAGCTATGGGTCACATGCTATTTAAAACTTTATTTTAGTTCACAGAGGGCTCCTGCTAGAAACTTTATAAGCAGTACTTTTCTCCTGTGTGGTGATATCACCAAAGAAAATGGTTTAAGTTAGGAGACTAGGTTGTTCCAATAGGAAGTGGAGGAAGATGCAATGGATGATGGGGGTGGGAAGTGGGCTTACATACTTGGAAATCATTAAGGACAAAAGTGATATGATCAAGACATGCTTATCTTATCAGGCTAAAGCCCTGACTTTTGGATCATTTTCCAGTCCTGGGTTTTTATGTTTCTAAATGGTGATGTCATCAGGTGAGAACACAGACTCAATGCCTGTCTCTGTGACCAGTTTACACTGTAGTGGCCTGATTTGGGTTCCTATTCTCAAAGAAGCTGTTTCCTCATCTGTAAAATGGGGTTGATCATATTTCAGGTGTATTAGTTAAGGTCCTCCAGAGAAACAGAACCAACAGAAATATCTGTATTTCTGAAAGAAGGGAGAGGAGAGACTGACTTTACAGAATTGGTCCATGCGATTGTAGAGGCTTGCCAAGTCCAAAATCTGCAGGGTAGGCTGGCAGGCTGAAAACTCAGGGAAGAGTTGCTGCCCGAGTCCAATTGTGGTCAGCTGGCAGAATTCCTTCTTGCTCAGGGATGGTCAGACTTTGTTCTATATTCAGGCCTTTAACTGATTGGATGAGGCCCACCAGATTATGGAGAGTAATCTGCTCACTCCAAGTTGACAGATTCAAATCTTAATCTCATCCAATAAACTACCTTCACAGAAACATTCAGAATAATGTTTGATCAAATAGCTGGTCAACATGGCCCAGCCAAGTCAATTTGAAAATTAACCCTTGTCACATCTGGTCGCATGGGGCAGGACAGAAGGTTTAACTGTGAGAAGTGTTTTATGAGTGATAAATTGCTCTATACTGCCAAGAGAGAGGGAAGCTCTGTGTGTTCTGCCCTCTACCCCAAGTGAGAGTGTCCTGGCACACAGAGGGTTAAGGGGCCCCTGCCTCTCCGGCTCTTCCACCTGCTGTCTGAACTGTCACTATCCCCTCTCTGACCCTCAGGTGAGGAGGGACTGAAATGGGGGCTGAAGTCGTCTGACATCTGATACTTCCTTCCTGCCTGGATTAGAGTCATATTGTCAATATCATGCCAGTGTTTACCAAATTAACAAATGGACTTCAAGTTAAACACTGAACAATTTGTGCGATGGATTTTTAAAAAATGTGACTGGGCTCAGGGGATCACTCACAGGTGATGGGCTGTTTGCCTTATTTGGACTTCTGGCCTTTAACATCATGTCATTTTAAATTGCTTTTCATGGAAAACGGCCTCCCTGCCATTCTTTAGCCTCCACAGAGAGCCTCCGGCCAGGCATTTCTGTGCACAGCTGGAGCCTTGCCTTGCTGTGGGGCAAGCTTCTTTCTTCTGGGCCCAACAGAGACAAATATCCTCTGGTCACTTGGTCCGGAATGGAAAATTAAGTGTGTGGAAACACTTCACTCCTCATCAGGAATTTGTAGCAGCAGAGCAGGACCGAGCAGGGCTTTGAGCCAGTCATTACTGTCTGCTAGCAGCAACAAAGAAGTCAGAGGTTTCTCTGTGAAGCGGGCGCGACACCAGGGTCCAGACTGGGTGTTCCTTGGGCTTCTAGTTGTTGGCATCATGTCCGCAGCAAAATACCCAGAGACGTGGCTGCGTTCTCTCCTGTCACTTGAGAGGCATCCCTCGAGGGGCACACTGACTTAAGTGCCTCTCAGCAATGGGAGACACCTTGACTGCTAGGAGACAGGCTGCTCGGAGAAGGGGGCCTTTGGGTAGACCAAGTGATGAGTGTCTTTTGTAGATTTTCATCTCGTAGCCTATTAATTTTTAAATGCTATTTATTTTGGAAAGACATGAAAAGAAAAGACAGAAGTGGATTTCAGCACCTTTACCGTGTGCTGTTCTGCCGTTGTTTCCGTAAGGCAGCAAAGCAACCATTTAAAAAGTGAAAGACTTAGGTCAATTATTTTTCTTTCCTTAGATTACTGGACAGCAAAGAGCTAGTTTAACTGAATTGACCAGTTGTTTGATGAATCAATCAATCAGCAAATATTTGTTCTGTGAGGTCTGTGAGCAAGGCACTCACTGTTTGATTAAATTGTTTGATGAAACAGAACAAATAGACCTGTCTTCTAGGTCCCTTGTAGACACAGTCTAGCTGTGTGCAACTAATTACCCTACCACCTCTAATTACAGATACACGCTCAAACTGAACTCTTTTCCTTGAACCAAAAGTTAATCCTGGAAATCTGGTAATGCAATTACTGTGCTTGTTTCAACAAGTGGGAGAGCGAGGGAAAGAGGGAGGGAGGGCGAGAGAGAATATGAATATACCCCATTTATGCAGCCCCACAATGAGAGAGAGAGTTACAAAAAGACTTTTATATCCAAGGAAAAATGAAGGTTTGTAATTGTGTATGATTTGGTGTCCAAGATTAGGCTTGGAAAAAAAAGCCCGAATCAACTTTCCTAAGTGGCATTTAATGCACTCCCATGGGTTTTGATTTCTCATTAGCTTAGTTTTTAATTGATGTCACAACTCAAAGTCAGGACCATATTTCAAGAAGGAGGAAAGAATGAAAACACTCAGGAAACACACAAAATGACCAAAAAAACTCTAAACCACAACAGTGAAAAAAACATATCTTTCTTCTAAACATTGTCTTAGTGTGAAGCAAACTGATCTGTCAGATATGCTTGTCACATCCACATATTTTATAATCCAATATGTTCAGGCAAGAATTTTGGCACAACCTGCCAACAGCAATCTTGAACTTTTCTTGACACTCTAAAGAGCACGTAGGGAGGGGAAGGGGGGCAGATTTGGGGGCAGCCTTAACCCTTTTATTCAGCATCTAAGGGCCCTGTGGAGTAAGCATCACCCAAGAACAGCCTCAGGGGAGGACCCACCATGTGAATAGTTGATGACCCATCCTGAGTTCCAACAGCAGCTATTGCTATAGCCCCACCTGCAGCCTCTCTGCCTGTCAGTCATGAAGGGCTTTAAAGCTAACCCCCACTCAGGGACCCCACTCCAGTACTCTTGCAGGAAAATCCCATTGACAGAGGAACCTGGTGGGCTGCAGTCAATGGGGTCGCGAAGAGTCGGACACGACTGACTNCAGGACCGAGCAGGGCTTTGAGCCAGTCATTACTGTCTGCTAGCAGCAACAAAGAAGTCAGAGGTTTCTCTGTGAAGCGGGCGCGACACCAGGGTCCAGACTGGGTGTTCCTTGGGCTTCTAGTTGTTGGCATCATGTCCGCAGCAAAATACCCAGAGACGTGGCTGCGTTCTCTCCTGTCACTTGAGAGGCATCCCTCGAGGGGCACACTGACTTAAGTGCCTCTCAGCAATGGGAGACACCTTGACTGCTAGGAGACAGGCTGCTCGGAGAAGGGGGCCTTTGGGTAGACCAAGTGATGAGTGTCTTTTGTAGATTTTCATCTCGTAGCCTATTAATTTTTAAATGCTATTTATTTTGGAAAGACATGAAAAGAAAAGACAGAAGTGGATTTCAGCACCTTTACCGTGTGCTGTTCTGCCGTTGTTTCCGTAAGGCAGCAAAGCAACCATTTAAAAAGTGAAAGACTTAGGTCAATTATTTTTCTTTCCTTAGATTACTGGACAGCAAAGAGCTAGTTTAACTGAATTGACCAGTTGTTTGATGAATCAATCAATCAGCAAATATTTGTTCTGTGAGGTCTGTGAGCAAGGCACTCACTGTTTGATTAAATTGTTTGATGAAACAGAACAAATAGACCTGTCTTCTAGGTCCCTTGTAGACACAGTCTAGCTGTGTGCAACTAATTACCCTACCACCTCTAATTACAGATACACGCTCAAACTGAACTCTTTTCCTTGAACCAAAAGTTAATCCTGGAAATCTGGTAATGCAATTACTGTGCTTGTTTCAACAAGTGGGAGAGCGAGGGAAAGAGGGAGGGAGGGCGAGAGAGAATATGAATATACCCCATTTATGCAGCCCCACAATGAGAGAGAGAGTTACAAAAAGACTTTTATATCCAAGGAAAAATGAAGGTTTGTAATTGTGTATGATTTGGTGTCCAAGATTAGGCTTGGAAAAAAAAGCCCGAATCAACTTTCCTAAGTGGCATTTAATGCACTCCCATGGGTTTTGATTTCTCATTAGCTTAGTTTTTAATTGATGTCACAACTCAAAGTCAGGACCATATTTCAAGAAGGAGGAAAGAATGAAAACACTCAGGAAACACACAAAATGACCAAAAAAACTCTAAACCACAACAGTGAAAAAAACATATCTTTCTTCTAAACATTGTCTTAGTGTGAAGCAAACTGATCTGTCAGATATGCTTGTCACATCCACATATTTTATAATCCAATATGTTCAGGCAAGAATTTTGGCACAACCTGCCAACAGCAATCTTGAACTTTTCTTGACACTCTAAAGAGCACGTAGGGAGGGGAAGGGGGGCAGATTTGGGGGCAGCCTTAACCCTTTTATTCAGCATCTAAGGGCCCTGTGGAGTAAGCATCACCCAAGAACAGCCTCAGGGGAGGACCCACCATGTGAATAGTTGATGACCCATCCTGAGTTCCAACAGCAGCTATTGCTATAGCCCCACCTGCAGCCTCTCTGCCTGTCAGTCATGAAGGGCTTTAAAGCTAACCCCCACTCAGGGACCCCACTCCAGTACTCTTGCAGGAAAATCCCATTGACAGAGGAACCTGGTGGGCTGCAGTCCATGGGGTCGCGAAGAGTCGGACACGACTGACTAACTTCACTTTCCCTTTTCACTTTCATGCACTGGAGAAGGAAATGGCAACCCACTCCAGTGTTCTTGCCTGGAGAATCCCAGGGACGGGGGAGCCTGGTGGGCTGCCGTCTATGGGGTCGCACAGAGTCATACACGACTGAAGTGACTTAGCAGCAGTAGCAGCAGCCACCCAGGGATGACCTCGCCTGGACTGCCATCCAACTCAGTTCAATTCATGGAAGCACAGAGTTCACAGGACTGGGATGATCTAATCCGGTGGTTCTCAGTTTTGGCTGCAACTTGGAATCATCTGGAATGCTTTGTGTGTATGTGCTCAATCATATCCTACTCTTTGCAGTCCCATAGACTGCAGCACACCAGGCTCCTCTGTCCATGGAATTTTCCAGGCAAGAATACTGGAGCAGGTTGACATTTCCTACTTCAGGGGATCTTCCCAATGCAGGGATCTAACTTGCATCTCCCGAGTCTCCTGTACTGCAGGTAGATTCTTTACCACTGAGCCACTGGGGAATGCTTTTAAAAAGGACAAAAACTGATGTCTGTTCCCACCCAACACAATTCAAGCAAAAGCCCTGGGGTAGGTCCTGGCTAGTGAGCCTTTTTGTAAGTCCCCAGGTGACTGTAATGTGATACCAGGATTGGGAACCACAGTCCAATCTTTCAGTTTATGGAGGCCCCCAGTTGGGGGTGACTGCCAGTGTTCAGGCCAGAACTCGCATCCAGGCATAGGTCAGTTTGGTGGCTTGATGGTTTTGAACACCAGCAGAGGCTCAGTCCTGCCCTGGGCTCCATGGGCTTGCAAGAAGAAACTGAAGCTGCTCCATGCCCCCAAGGAGCATACAGCCTCGGTGTGGCAGCAGAACTCATTGATGAAGCAGTCAAATGAAATGGTAGGGCAATACTCACTCAAGGATGGAGCTTCCTATTGTCCAGTGCCAAGTCCAGACTAAAGTGTCCTGGAAGAGATACTAAAAACACTG
>SJYW01031431.1:312709-323445 GCA_006410735.1 Raphicerus campestris | reverse complement strand
TGCTGAGCCCCAGCACCTAACGTGGTGTCATAGCAGAAATGCAATCATGACCACTCAAAGAATGCATAAGCCAACAAAGAGTCCCATAATTTTTCAGAAGGGATTTATTGATGATCATCAGTGCATTGTGGATCCAGCATTGATCTCTGGATGAGCGTTCACCCTTTTCTTTAAATATTTCATTTTGTCGGCCTGGTCAGCCTCTCCTTGGAATTCTCTCTTGCTCTTTCCCCCACGGTATACTCCTAGTTCTTCCACCACTCTAACCTCCCTGTCTATTCTGCCTCTAATCCCACCTCGTCCTCCCCTTGCTCCCTAAGGTAGATGGTCTCCAAGACCCAGTGGTAGTCCTTCCTAGGTCAAGTCCAGTGATCCGTTCTGAAAGGGGAACCAGAAATGAAACTGTTAGTTGCTCAGATGTGTCCGACCCTTTGCGGCCCTGTTGACTGTAGCCCACCAGGCTCTTCTGTCCATGGAATTCTCCAGGCAAGGATACTGGTGTGGGTTGCCATGCCCTCCTCCAGGGGATCTTCCCCACCCAGGAATCGAGCCCGGGTCTCCTGCATTGCAGGCAGATTATCATCTGAGCTACCAAGGAAGCCCTCTGAAGAGGGACCTGCCATCAAATATTCAGTTCCTACCTCTGTGCTGATCAGTCCCAATTCTGGGGTGTGTGCTCTTTCCTTGCCAACTTCAAGGCTCCAAATTCCTACTGAACACCTCATGTGAATGGTTCATTGTCTGCTGCAGTTCAGGATATCTAAATCCACACCCTTCATCCTGTCCCCACCCTGAGCCATCACCTACTCCATCCCCATGCCTTGTTCCCCAGGTGCAAAATCTTAGTTGGATCCTCACCATTGTGCTAAGCACACTTAGTGTTTTTTTTCCCCTCCTTGTCATGATAGTGGGAAGTATGCATCTTTCCTNCCCAGGTGCAAAATCTTAGTTGGATCCTCACCATTGTGCTAAGCACACTTAGTGTTTTTTTTCCCCTCCTTATCATGATAGTGGGAAGTATGCATCTTTCCTAAGAAATCAAGACTATGTAATCTTTACTCAGACAGGTGGTCATACCCTGAGACTACTGGCAAACAATCTCAGGATTGCAAAGCTTTCATGTTTCCCTCTAAAAATTATCTAAGGACTGTGAGTTAAGGAATTCTCTCATTCACAGAGAAGTCTGACACATTAAAGTGGGCACAAGAAGACCAGGAACCATTAAAGATACTTTCTGATTGTTTCCCAAATTTTCCTAGAGCCAAGATAAGTGCCACATTCTTCCTAATGCTCAAGATATTCTCTGCTCAGGGTGGATATACTTTTAGTTTTCCAGAACAAGAGAAGGACCATTACTTAGCAGACAGAATCAGCTTTGGTGCCTTCAGTAAGCAAGGGAATGAGATTCTGAAGCTCTGCAGCACCTGCCTAAATGTCTTACTTAGGGGCAGCATACTTGCGGTGTTTATTTTATGGGTGATACCACTTTCCTGGGACACGACTGCTACCTAACAGAGTATACAGTGATGAGTCAGACACGATCACCTCCATGTTAGTTTCCTAGGGCTGTGATTACGAAATACCACCAACTGGGTGGCTTTAAACCACAGAAATGCATCATCTCCTAGTTCTAGAGGCTGGAAGTTTGATCAGCGTGCCTGGGGACCATGTTCTTTCTGAAATTCCTACAAGAGCAGCTTTCCTTGCCTCTTCTGGCTTCTCGTAATGCATGCCCTATGACTGCGTAATTCTGATCTCCGCCCTCCTCTGCAGATGTCTGCCTTCCTGTGTGTCTCTCTTTGCATCATCTTCCCTCTGAGTCTGTGTCCAAATGTCCCCTTCTTACAAGGACATGAGTTACATTAAGGTAGGGCCACTCCCCTCCTCCAATATGACCTCATCTTATCTAATTACTTCTGCAGTGACTCTGTTTTCAAATCGAGTCACAGTTGGAGGGACAGGGATTTAAGATTTCAGTATATCTTTTGGCGAGGGGTAGAGGGGGACAACATGAGGCAGTACATGACAGTAACACCTAAACATCAGAAATCAAGCCCTGTCGTCTAATTCGAGTCCAAACTGGGTTTCAGAATCCATCTCCACACACTGCCCTGGATGGCCACTAGCCATCATCCGAGCTAGCAAAAGAGAGGAGGCTTAAGAAAATTCCAGTTTTTGATATTGAGTAAGAGAAGGCCTGATGATAAACAGCCATTCTGTGATTATAATGGTCTGTATTTAAGCACAAAAGAAGAGATAAAAATAATTCACAGAGAAAAATGGTGAAACTTACTTCTCCAAAAATAAAACTAATCTAATAAAATACCAATTGTAACCTCCATTATATTGCCTAATAATTACATTTGCTTATTTACTCACTTTGCCTTGGGCAAAGTGAGGGTAACTTCTGTTAGACCACGTGGCAGTTCTTGGGAAACCATTTCTCTACATTTATCATAATAAATAATTTGTTTCCTATTCTGTTTTTCTGAAGATGGAAACAGCATTTTGTCAGTACCCTTCTTCCATTCAAACTCCTGTTTTTGTTTTAGGGTGTTTTAATACAGTGACAAACTAGGAAGCAAAGAGCTTGGGTAAAAGCCCTGGCCTGAGAATCTGCACTGGTTCTGAATTATGACGTTGCTGCATGTAAGCTTACGTCATTTTACCTCCCTGGGTTTCAGGTGATGCATCAGTAAACATTCACTAATCATTCATTCGTTCATTCATTCCCTCTAACTAAACAAAAGGTACAAACTCAAGATCTGTAGGAATCAGCAAGTAATATGAATGAGTGACTCAGCACTCACTGCTGGGGAGACCTAGGGCTCACTGGAGACAGCAGGAAATTAGCCAGAGAGCACGTAACCCCTCTAAAGATGCCAGCAGCCACCCAGCCACAGACAGCTGTTGTCTGCCTTTTGAGCATCCTGGGGATTTAAAAAACAAACAAAAAAGAACCAGGGATACAAGTTTTGATGTGAAGTTTCTCAGTTTCTAAGTCTTGGCAGCCAATTAAAATATCTTTAAATCCCGAAGTTCAAATAGAACACATCTACTGGAGGGATTCAGCCTAAAGTCTGCTACATTTAGCCTCTGAAATAAACACACAAGTATTGATCCTGTGACAGGCGCCACTAAACACTGGGACTAGAAATGCATATACAGATTCTTCCATCGATAGAGCTAATTGAGGGCGGAGTGAATTTATAAACTGCTCTTCGTCATCCTTGAAAGACTGTTTTCACACCGCTTTGGTGATTCACACTCTGGTTTTCCCCTTACCTCACTGGCCACTCCTCTTCTGTCTCTCCCTGAATCACCCTCCTCCTCCGGACCGCTAAGTGCTGGCATCTCTCCAGGCTTTGTCCTCAAGCGTCTTTTTGACGTTTGCTCACATCCCTGGTGGGCACCTCAATCTTCTGATGACTTCCTGAATACATTCTTACCTTGGGGACTTTGGGCTTTCTGCCCATCTACCCCTAAACTGGACTTCCCTCAATGACCTCATCCTACCCAAAGGCTGGGAACATTTCCTATATGCTGAAAATTTTAAATTTCTATGTCTAGCCTTGATTTCTCCTCTGTCTAGGCTCCGCACCCAATTACCAAGCTGCCATCTCTACCTGGATATTCAAGTGACTTCTCAAGTTTAATATATCCACTAATAAGAACTCATTGGAAAAGACTCTGATGCTGGGAGGGATTGGGGGCAGGAGGAGAAGGGGACAACAGGATGAGATGGCTGGATGGCATCACGGACTTGATGGACACGAGTTTGGGTGAACTCCAGGAGTTGGTGATGGACAGGGAGGCCTGGCGTGCTGTGAAAGAGTCGGACATGACTGAGCGACTGAACTGAGTAAGAACTGGAGGCCCGCCCCTTCAATCTGCTGTTCCCATGGTACCTGTTCTGAGTAAATGGTACCATTTATTCAGTTGATCAAATTAAACATCTTAAAATCGGCTGGAATCTTCTGTTACCATTACCACCATGTCCAGTCTTTCTCTCTGCTCTAACAGCAAGTCCTATTCTCTCTGCCTTCAGAAGATGTCCTAGATCTGAACACTTCTCAGCACTTCTGTGATGACTGCCTTGGCCCAAACTACCATCGTGTTTCAAATGGATTGTTACAATAGCCAACCGTAGCTTTCACTTTTGCTTTTCCTTACTCATGACTCAACAGTCATGTCACTGTCTAGCTTAAAACTTTTCAGTAGCTGTTCATTTCATTGATGAAAACCAAAGGGCTTTCCCCAGGCCCCAGGTGCTCTGGCCCCCAGCTGCATTCCTGGCCCCACTTTCCCCCTTTGCACTGGCTGGTCACTCTACCTGGAATGCTCTCCCCCCAGGTAACTACAAGCCTCAGTTCTTCACTTTGGTCTGGACTTTGCTTAAATAGCACACATCCCTCCATAAGCGCAACCTCAGAACTTGTCCTTAAGGGATGTTATCTGCCTGTGTATCTCTTTCTTAACCATCTCCACTGCTGGAAGGCAATGCTGGAAGGCTGGGGTCTTCATTGCTCTATCACTGTACCTGGCAGCTTCTGGGTGCTCATTCATATTTACAAAAGAATAAAGTGTATCTTTGGGCTTCCTTGATGGCTCAGTGATAAAGAACCCACCTGCCAATGCAGGAGGTATAGGTTTGATCCCTGGGTCAGAAAGATCCCCTGGAGAAGGAAATGGCAACCCATTCCAGTATTCTTGCCTGGGAAATCCCATGGACAGAGGAGCCTGGGGGGCTATAGTCCANAGATGTGTATAAGAGACAGAGGTATAGGTTTGATCCCTGGGTCAGAAAGATCCCCTGGAGAAGGAAATGGCAACCCATTCCAGTATTCTTGCCTGGGAAATCCCATGGACAGAGGAGCCTGGTGGGCTATAGTCCATGGGGTCACAAAAGAGTCGAACATGATTTAGTGACTAAACAACAAATATATCCTTAAATCTTTAAAATACCACTTAAAAGTACTTTAAAATACTTTTTTTCCCCACTGTTTTTCCCACAAAATTCTGATAACTCTTTTGGCTACCTATTGCTCATTTTTTCCCATTAATCTACAGATAGAAAACCCTTCTTGGTTAAAGGTTTTGTACAAACAAGTTCTTTGATTTACAACCCAAAAGGTGTTTCTGGACTTCGTGCATGATTTTGACTGCCTTGATAGGCAGGTCACATGGAGACGTGCCCACGAGTGTCTGGTAAGAGCCATTTATATTCCCAGAGTGGCCTGTTTGCCCGCTGTGAGCAGCTAACTCATCAGTTCCCCAAAGCCTGACTGTAGAAAGATGCTGGTGCTGGACAGCATTTCCCCTAGTCTGCTATAAAATCGGGACATTGAAATACATTTGCGTATTGTTTTGTTTTGTTTTGATTGTGAACACAACAGGAGGTCTACCCTCTTAACACATTTTTGGGGGGACTGGGCCATGTGACTTGTGGGATTTTACTTCCCTGACTAGGGATTGAACTTTCAACCCCCGCATTAGAAGCATGGTGTCTTAACCACTGGTCCGCCAGGGAAGTCCATTACTGCATTTTAAAAAACACAATTCAGTATTGCTGTCTACAGGTACAATGTAATTGTACAATTGTACAGGTACAATTGTAATGCAGCTCTCTAGAATTTATTCATCTAACATACTGAAACTGTATAAATACATTTTTTTCATGAAGGTAAATTCTTTAAATTTAAAGGTTGCTTTTTATTCTGATTATTTGCTTCTTTTTTTTCTGATTATCATAGTATCCTTTTCTTTTCTAAAACGATTGTCAATAGATGCTTTTTGTTGTCCTTTTTTCCTTAATGGCCTTACTCAGCAAAAAAAACAAAAACAAAAAAAACTGGGCAGCTGTATGTCAGTTTCCCTCTCTTCTTATGACATATTACTGCCCAACAAAATTCATAAAAATCTATATTATTTGGTCTGAAATTCCCACCATCAGACTCACTCCTTTGAGTCACACACGGGAAAGACTTTGTCATTAGAAAGTTTCCCGTTGAGTCCACGTTCCCTGAGAGGACCCTGGAACTTCCTGGAACTTTTCTGTTAGCAAATGAAGCCAGCTTGATCTATCGAATGACCTCACTTTCATTCTGGGGGAGGAAAGGAGCCTGACCCAGAGACTTTGAAAACAAAGACATATTTGCTTTACTGTACAAGAGCAAGTCCTCAGGAAGCCAAAAACAGCTGGCGTTCAATATCAAGATCTAATCCACAGTGGGGGGCTCACCCCAGGGGGCTGGGGAGACCAGGGTTACTCTTGGGGGAGCTTCACCAATAATGAACTTCACCTGTTTTACAATTTCCCCATGAACTTATCTGCTAATACTAAATAGCATATTCTTTCCACTTGGTTTGGTTCAATTTCCTCTGGCTCAAAGATTACAGTCTAGCATGTATTACTCTTTCGTGGCACTGCTATGACCAAGGAGGATAAAAATGATAGAGGACAGATTCTCCCTGAGCACCTGCCCTTGGGATTCAGGGAGTGAGTGGATGCTGACATGTTTATTTGTGATCAACCTTGCCCAGCCATCCTTCCTGACCGACCAGCTTCCTGGGGATTTGACTGATGAGACCGTCTTCTTGAGACTGAGGTCATATACCCATAATGAATATTAAGCCCTGTAAGAAGATGAGATACTGCCAGGAGAAAGAGGAAGAAAAAATGACTCAGGGCTTTAACCTGGTTAAAGCAAAGCAAAACAGCTAGAGTCAGTCCACTTCAGGCGTGTTTATGTATTTCATTTAGATTGCTGTTATCATACTGGAGCATTTTGTATTCTTTTGAAAGTCAGTGCTTATCATTTTTGATTGAACGTGATATGGACACTAAGGTCCATCAGTAATCAGTCTTAATATGAAAACTTATTTGCTGAAAAGCAGGAAACAGTTGATATAGGGCTTCTTAAAAATGCCCATCTGGTCCACATCTCAAATCTCATTTGGAAGAATTTTCAAGCGCTCTCAGCCCTTAGTAAAATCATTAATAATGACACTGAAGATATCATTTCCACACCTGCTATGAAACTAAGCACTGACCCAGATGCTCAGGATCTAAAATTAATCAGCAGCAGCTTCATTTGAGTAATTTAATTCACATTGCTTCTCTTCCATTCCTGTTGGGCGCTGGGTTGTTAATGGAAACAGTGATACTGGAAAATTTTGGATAGCCGAATTCTTAATGAAGGATTCTAGTAGATCCAAACATTCTGAGTGGTGTATAGAGGTGAGGCGAAGGAAATTTCACAGTCCTAAAGAACTTCAATATCTTTATTCATTTATTTCTTCTACAAATAGTCACTGAGCCACTCCTAATCACCGGACACTGTGTTTGGTACCAAAAAAAGACACAGGAACCTTTTTCCAGTGGAGCTTACAGTCAAGTGGAGGAAGCAATAGCCAGTGGAAAGTCAACAAACTCATCACATCTTCACAGTTTATCGGGACTGTTATTCATTCATGAGAAGCCCAGAGAATGCAGGCATTGGGCCAGGCGTTGGCATACAGCACTGCATAAAAGCAGTCTTGACCCCATGGGGTTTTCAGTCTAATGCGAGTGACCAGATGGGGGTAGAAACACCTCCCCTCCCCCCCAAAAAATATTAGCTATTTTCAAGTTGTGTGAAGTGCTAAAAAAGAAATACAAGGAATGAGGATAGAAAGCAATGTATCTGAAAGAAAGTGAAGTTGCTCAGTCATGTCCGATTCTTTGCGACCCCATAGACTATAGCCTCCCAGGTTCCTCCGTCCATGGGATTTTCCAGGCAAAAACACTAGAGTGGGTTGCCATTTCTTTCTCCAGGAGATCTTCCTGACCCAGGGATTGAACCCAGGTCTCCCACATTGTAGGCAGACACTTTACCATCTGAGCCACCAGGGAAGTCCTGTGTCTGAAGAATTTAAACAGAAAAGATGGTCTGGGATGTTTTCCCCAGGAGGGGCTTTCTGAGCAGAGACCTGAAAGGTGAGAAGGAGGCAGCCGTGAGAAGAGCTTCCCCAGCACAGAGAAAAAGAGCAGTCCTAAAGCCTGGAGAGAAAAGCACTTGGCTGACTTCTGGAAACCAGAGGCCAGGGTGCCAGAGACAAGGAATAGGAGAGCCACTGTGTAGGACTGGACTGGATGCTCAGTGCTAAGACTTGAGCAAGAGGATGTCTTGCCTCACGGGAAGGCCTGCTGCCTGGAGAAGGAGTTGCTGGCAGGGGCTGGGCCAGGAACTCAGAGAGGGAAGTTATGCATCTTCACACTGTCCAGAGATTGCCGCCAATGCCGCCCGGGGTGGGTGGGATCAGCGGAGACCTAGAAGAGTATATAGACTGAAAGTGTGTTTTGGAGGTAGGTATTACTGGGAAAGTTGCATCTTGACAGTTTATTCTTTAGCAATTGTTTATTTACTGGGGGCTGTGCCAGGTCTTCACTGATTCACGGGCTTCTCATAGCAGTGGCTTCTCTTGTTGCAGGCCACGTGTTCAGTAAAAGTGGCACACGAGCTCAGTTGCTCCAAGGCATGTGGGATCTTCCCGGACCAGGGATCGAACCTGTGTCTCCCGCACTGGGAGGTGGATTCTTTACCACTGAGCCACCAGGGAGAATACTAGAGTGAGTTGCCATTTCCTTCTCCAAGCCCTCTTCCTGACCCAGGAATCAAACCCAGGTCTCCTGCATTGCAGGCAGATTCTTTACAGACTGAGCTACAAGGAGCCCAGGGAAGCCCCAGGACAGCTTATTGAAAGGGCCAATTAATATGCGTCCTTGCTTCTTTTGTTCCTGCCTTTATGGTTCCTGGATCTGATGGTTTGGAGTGGGATGTTAGCCTTTTTTCTTGAGAGTGCATTTCTCCTGGTCCTGTTCGCCCTGTTGGCCATTTCATTCTTAATGTTTTCTCTCTGTGTTTCATTCTTAATGTTTTCACTCAGAAGCTGGGTAGGATCCAGAGCTCCCGGAAGAAGTTGGTTTCTTATCCGAGCAAATGTACTGCTTTGCATCAGACTGCTTATATCAAAAATCCTTCTAAATGTGTCTTGTATAACTGAAGTTCCTATTACTTTTGGTTTTCTTAGTTAGGGTCAAGTCTTGAGATTGGCTTCAGTCTCATGAACTTTTCTTTAGCTGTTTTACAAAGAAAGTTCTATTGGATCTTTTTTTTTTTCAGGGTTAGTTTTTATTTCCAACTTCAATACTAAATTTAAAAATCTAGATTTTTCTTTCCGTTCAGTTCAGTCGCTCAGTCATGTATGTTTCTTTGCGACCCCATGGACTGCAGCACACCAGACCTCCCTGTCCATCACCAATTCCTGGAGCTTACTTAAACTCATGTCCATAGAGTTTGTGATGCCATCCAACCTCTCATCCTCTGTCATCCCCTTCTCCCGCCTTCAATCTCTCCCAGCATCAGGGTCTTTTCCAATGAGTCATTTCTTCGCGTCAGGTGGCCAAAGCATTGCAGCTTCAGCTTCAGCATCAGTCCTTCCAGTGAATATTCAGGACTGTGGGGTTTAAGCCCAGTTCTTTAACTACATTGCAGAAAGTGTTCCCAAGATCCAAATTTCCTTTTTCAGAGTGCCTTATGTCTCTCAAATTTCTGAAATCTCTAATTGAAGTAAAAGTAAGTTTTAGATAAGTGGTTCATTTTCTTCTTTATTTATTTATAGGTTTTCTTCTCATTAATTAATTTATATTTTTCTCAGATAATTATTAATTTTACTCATTTTCAACTTAATCATTAATTCACATTACTATTATAAATCTTAATGTTTTTTATTAAATAATTTAAATAAGTTTATTTATAAATGTTATATTTTTTCTTCTAGTTTTTTCTTTAATTAAATTTGTCAGATTTTCCAGAAATTTATCTATAGCATGTTCTTGGTTTAAGCTATCAGTTCTACAAAAGATATGCTTTATTTTTTTCATTCTACTTCATTGTTTTCCTTCTTACTGCATGCATGCCAACTCAGTTCAGTCGTGTCCGACTCTTTGCAACCATGTGGACTGTAGCCCACCAGGCTCCTCTGTCCATGGGATTCCTCCAGGCAAGAATACTGGAGTGGGTTGCCTTGCCCTTCTCCAGGGGATCCTCCCAACCCAGGGATCAAACCCCCATCTCTTAAGTTTCCTGCGTTAGCAGGCAGGTTCTTTACCACTAGCACCACCTGGGAAGCCCTTTCCTTCTCACTAGCTTTGCTTAATTTTTTTTTTTCCTGAATTCCCATGTTGAATGTTTTGTTCTTGTCTCTCAGTTCTTTTCTTTAAAAAGCATTTAGGGCTGTGTATCAGCTACTTAAAATAGCTTTGGCTGAGTCTTACAGGTTTTTGGTCAATAATTTGTTGTTTTCTAGTTTGCTTATTAACTCAGGTATTTTTTATGTGACTATTTCTAAAATGTCCATAGTTTGGGACATTTTTAGTAAAGTTCCGATATGAATTTCTTATAATATTTTATTATTAAGTTAATGGAGTTGTGCAAGTTTTACTTTAAAAATGTGCTGAAATATCTTATTTCCAGATCATGATCAGGGTGTTATAAGATGCATTTCCTGTTCTTAGGTGCAAAGTTATATCAAGGCATAGATATTTCTACAAACATTAAATAATTCTTATGTCCCTAATTGCTAATTTTTGTCTCTGGGACCTACCAGAGAGTTATGCAGTTTTGAAATTTTAATATGACTCATGTGATTTCTTATATTTCTAGAAACTTTTGCTTTTCATGGACTGATGCTGT
>SJYW01031431.1:293935-311809 GCA_006410735.1 Raphicerus campestris | reverse complement strand
AACACTAGAGTGGGTTGCCATTTCTTTCTCCAGGAGATCTTCCTGACCCAGGGATTGAACCCAGGTCTCCCACATTGTAGGCAGACACTTTACCATCTGAGCCACCAGGGAAGTCCTGTGTCTGAAGAATTTAAACAGAAAAGATGGTCTGGGATGTTTTCCCCAGGAGGGGCTTTCTGAGCAGAGACCTGAAAGGTGAGGAGGAGGCAGCCGTGAGAAGAGCTTCCCCAGCACAGAGAAAAAGAGCAGTCCTAAAGCCTGGAGAGAAAAGCACTTGGCTGACTTCTGGAAACCAGAGGCCAGGGTGCCAGAGACAAGGAATAGGAGAGCCACTGTGTAGGACTGGACTGGATGCTCAGTGCTAAGACTTGAGCAAGAGGATGTCTTGCCTCACGGGAAGGCCTGCTGCCTGGAGAAGGAGTTGCTGGCAGGGGCTGGGCCAGGAACTCAGAGAGGGAAGTTATGCATCTTCACACTGTCCAGAGATTGCCGCCAATGCCGCCCGGGGTGAGTGGGATCAGCGGAGACCTAGAAGAGTATATAGACTGAAAGTGTGTTTTGGAGGTAGGTATTACTGGGAAAGTTGCATCTTGACAGTTTATTCTTTAGCAATTGTTTATTTACTGGGGGCTGTGCCAGGTCTTCACTGATTCACGGGCTTCTCATAGCAGTGGCTTCTCTTGTTGCAGGCCACGTGTTCAGTAAAAGTGGCACACGAGCTCAGTTGCTCCAAGGCATGTGGGATCTTCCCGGACCAGGGATCGAACCTGTGTCTCCCGCACTGGGAGGTGGATTCTTTACCACTGAGCCACCAGGGAGAATACTAGAGTGAGTTGCCATTTCCTTCTCCAAGCCCTCTTCCTGACCCAGGAATCAAACCCAGGTCTCCTGCATTGCAGGCAGATTCTTTACAGACTGAGCTACAAGGAGCCCAGGGAAGCCCCAGGACAGCTTATTGAAAGGGCCAGTTAATATGCGTCCTTGCTTCATTTGTTCCTGCCTTTATGGTTCCTGGACCTGATGGTTTGGAGTGGGATGTTAGCCTTTTCTCTTGAGAGTGCATTTCTCCTGGTCCTGTTCGCCCTGTTGGCCATTTCATTCTTAATGTTTTCTCTCTGTGTTTCATTCTTAATGTTTTCACTCAGAAGCTGGGTAGGATCCAGAGCTCCCGGAAGAAGTTGGTTTCTTATCCGAGCAAATGTACTGCTTTGCATCAGACTGCTTATATCAAAAATCCTTCTAAATGTGTCTTGTATAACTGAAGTTCCTATTACTTTTGGTTTTCTTAGTTAGGGTCAAGTCTTGAGATTGGCTTCAGTCTCATGAACTTTTCTTTAGCTGTTTTACAAAGAAAGTTCTATTGGATCTTTTTTTTTTTCAGGGTTAGTTTTTATTTCCAACTTCAATACTAAATTTAAAAATCTAGATTTTTCTTTCCGTTCAGTTCAGTCGCTCAGTCATGTATGTTTCTTTGCGACCCCATGGACTGCAGCACACCAGACCTCCCTGTCCATCACCAATTCCTGGAGCTTACTTAAACTCATGTCCATAGAGTTTGTGATGCCATCCAACCTCTCATCCTCTGTCATCCCCTTCTCCCGCCTTCAATCTCTCCCAGCATCAGGGTCTTTTCCAATGAGTCATTTCTTCGCGTCAGGTGGCCAAAGCATTGCAGCTTCAGCTTCAGCATCAGTCCTTCCAGTGAATATTCAGGACTGTGGGGTTTAAGCCCAGTTCTTTAACTACATTGCAGAAAGTGTTCCCAAGATCCAAATTTCCTTTTTCAGAGTGCCTTATGTCTCTCAAATTTCTGAAATCTCTAATTGAAGTAAAAGTAAGTTTTAGATAAGTGGTTCATTTTCTTCTTTATTTATTTATAGGTTTTCTTCTCATTAATTAATTTATATTTTTCTCAGATAATTATTAATTTTACTCATTTTCAACTTAATCATTAATTCACATTACTATTATAAATCTTAATGTTTTTTATTAAATAATTTAAATAAGTTTATTTATAAATGTTATATTTTTTCTTCTAGTTTTTTCTTTAATTAAATTTGTCAGATTTTCCAGAAATTTATCTATAGCATGTTCTTGGTTTAAGCTATCAATTCTACAAAAGATATGCTTTATTTTTTTCTTTCCACTTCATTGTTTTCCTTCTTACTGCATGCATGCCAACTCAGTTCAGTCGTGTCCGACTCTTTGCAACCATGTGGACTGTAGCCCACCAGGCTCCTCTGTCCATGGGATTCCTCCAGGCAAGAATACTGGAGTGGGTTGCCTTGCCCTTCTCCAGGGGATCCTCCCAACCCAGGGATCAAACCCCCATCTCTTAAGTTTCCTGCGTTAGCAGGCAGGTTCTTTACCACTAGCACCACCTGGGAAGCCCTTTCCTTCTCACTAGCTTTGCTTAATTTTTTTTTTTTTTCCTGAATTCCCATGTTGAATGTTTTGTTCTTGTCTCTCAGTTCTTTTCTTTAAAAAGCATTTAGGGCTGTGTATCAGCTACTTAAAATAGCTTTGGCTGAGTCTTACAGGTTTTTGGTCAATAATGTTCTCACATTTGTTGTTTTCTAGTTTGCTTATTAACTCAGGTATTTTTTATGTGACTATTTCTAAAATGTCCATAGTTTGGGACATTTTTAGTAAAGTTCCGATATGAATTTCTTATAATATTTTATTATTAAGTTAATGGAGTTGTGCAAGTTTTACTTTAAAAATGTGCTGAAATATCTTATTTCCAGATCATGATCAGGGTGTTATAAGATGCATTTCCTGTTCTTAAGTGCAAAGTTATATCAAGGCATAGATATTTCTACAAACATTAAATAATTCTTCTGTCCCTAATTGCTAATTTTTGTCTCTGGGACCTACCAGAGAGTTACGCAGTTTTGAAATTTTAATATGACTCATGCGATTTCTTATATTTCTAGAAACTTTTGCTTTTCATGGACTGATGCTGTTTAATTTTGTGCCTGGTGTTTCATGACTCATGGCTTTTTATGTTTCTCCTTGTATCAATATGCAGTTGACCGTCTGTCAAATTTATTTTGTGTTCAAATCTTGCGTTTTTCTTTCATACTTTCCAAGTATAACTTTTCACTCTTACTTTTATTTTTATTATATCTCATCTCACATGAGCATCATTTCTTCAATTGGATTTTTAATTTGAATAAATTTTGAAATCTTACATGTCTTTAATATTAAAAAAGCAGCCTCGGAACTTCCTTGGTGGTCCAGTGGTTAAGACTCTGCAGTTCTGTTACAGAGGACATGGGTTCAATTCCAGGTCAGGGAACTGAGCCACATGCTGTGGTGTATGGCCAAAAAATGTATTTAAAAGTAATTTTAAAATAAAATTTTGAATGCCTATGTAGCTGTCTAAGGAACCCCTTCATCCTTATTCTGAAATCCTTATCAGGACCTATAGTGTCCTCACTTTGGGCTTTGTCAGATCATAGAGTTATACCANGCCACATGCTGTGGTGTATGGCCAAAAAATGTATTTAAAAGTAATTTTAAAATAAAATTTTGAATGCCTATGTAGCTGTCTAAGGAACCCCTTCATCCTTATTCTGAAATCCTTATCAGGACCTATAGTGTCCTCACTTTGGGCTTTTTCAGATCATAGAGTTATACCAGAAGAGATAGAACTAATTTATGTCTGGTGTTTCAGATGGGCTGGAAACACAGGAAATAATATACTTCCTGGCCATACTTGTATAATGTCATCTTGTGGACTACCATCTAACATCTCTAAGGATCAGGTTTGATGAACTTTCAGAGGTGGAGAAATACAGCATGGTCCAGTGAACTCTATTACCTAACACCTGGTAGCCGGCATAGCACAGTGTGAAGGAAGCTTTTTTCAAAAGAAAAAGACCTCCCTAATCTTAAACCGTCCCATCTAGACTCATACAATGTCTATCTCCTTTTTGTCTCTAACTGCTTTAGCTACCTCCAAAACCCCTCATCAATCAATCCATGACCCTGTTTAATATTGTGCCATGTTCCTTGGGAGTTCTTGCCCTGAGAGATTTTATAAAATACCTGAGACAAAAAGGCGTGTAGAAATAACAATTAAATATCCAACTATTTGGTACTGATTATTGGAGGAAGAGGCTTCTTTGAAAAAGAGAGTCATTGGCAGTAATAGGCTTCTCTGGTGGCTCAGATGGAAAAGAATTGACCTATGTTTGGTCCCTGGGTCAGGAAGATCCCCTGGAGAGGAGAATGGCTACCCACTCCAGTATTCTGAAGATTTCCATGGACAGAGGAGCCTGCTACAGTCCATGGCGTTGCAAAGAGTCGGACCCAACTGAGCGACTAACACTTTCATTTCAGGCGGCCAGAATGTGTCAACAGCCAATCCTAGTTAGTCCCTGTTTAAAACATGATGGTACCATCGAGAGGGGAGAGCAGCCAGGATATGAAGTAAGGAAGAGCTCTTTATAGGCTAGGTAGAATTAGCTCAAAGGGATGACTGATCCTCATGTGTGTACCCCATACCATAGCTCCCAACTGCTTTTCCCTTGGGAACTTTCAGAGGCACCTGTTCAGTAGGTTTGGGTATGGATCCCAAAAATCTATTTTTGGAAGCTCTCTAGTGATTCATATGCATGGCCGAATTTAGAAAATATTACTTTAAATGAGTTCATCCCACACTCTGAAACTGTTTTGTTCTTCTGCTGCATAAATCTGTTAAGCATCCCTGAAGGTCTTAAAGTTCCCATTAGTCTTGCAAGTTTCCGATAAGGTATAAATGCCATGATTTCTCACCAGTAGCATTTTCCAAGTTAGGATTAAAAAAGAAAAAATCAGGCACTTTTTCATACCCTTGATGAGTACTTATTCCTGTGCCAATTTTAATTGCTGTGTTCAGCAACACAATGGCCTGTAAATCATTAGTCATAACTGTAAACTATGAAACAACAGCAGCCAATCCTAGTTAGCCCCGGTTTAACACATTCTGGTGCCACGGAGAGGCGGTGCAGCCAGGATGTGAAATAATGGGGATGGATAAGGGAATGAATTGGATACATTAACTCTGCAGAAGAGAGATTCAAAGACATGCTGCTGCTGCTAAGTCACTTCAGTCGTGTCCGACTCTGTGCGACCCCATAGACGGCAGCCCACCAGACTCCGCCGTCCCTGGGATTCTCCAGGCAAGAACACTGGAGTGGGTTGCCATTTCCTTCTCCAATGCATGAAAGTGAAAAGTGAAAGGGAAGTCGTTCAGTCATGTCAGCCTTCTCCAAATAGCAGAGTTAACATGTTGAAGAGGAAGTATACTTGCTCTATGTAAGGAGTGGAACCAATGTGTGAGGATGTAAGGAGTGGAACCAATCTGTGAGGTCTGTAGAAAAAAAAGTCTCCATTCAATATGAGGAAAAAATTAATAAACATGCCTGGTAGGATAAAGTTCCCAGCTCCGGAACTTCTCAAATAATGCAAGCCTGGGATTTGCATTGTTGTTTGTATTTAATCACTCTGCCATGTCTGACTCTTTGCAACCACAAAGACTGTAACCCACCACGCTCCTCTGTCTGTGGGATTTCCCAGACAAGAATACTGGAGTGGGTTTCCGTTTGCAGGGGATCTTCCCAACCCAGGGATCGAACTCACGTCTCCTGCATTGGCAGGTGGAGTCTTTACCACTGAGCCACCAGGGAAACACACGGGTTTTGTATTGTATCCTTTGAAAAGTTATTTCTATGCCAGAGATACTCTGAGAGAGTCCCATGCTGAACTAATTATTAAAATGGCCAAGCTCAGTAAGAGAAATTTTCCCCAGTGTCAGTGTTAGATTATTTGGTTGCCTAACAACCAGTAAATATCTATGATGCAGTGGAAAATCAATAGTTTGTGTGTCTGAACTGATTGTATAGTTCCTAACACCACACTTGGTTCATCCCATTGATGATAAGTATTCCCATTACAGTTTGTTGTGTATCAAAATGGTATAGAACTGCAACCTGCTCTGTTCTGATTTTTATCAAACATGAGCCAACTCCCCAACTTAACCATAATGTACACAATAGAAATAGATGTTGCATTCAGATAGGAGTTGACAGGATACAGTGGGGAGAACAGAATAATTTAGGGATCTGTAAAACTGTTACATAAAGTCAAAGCTAGTACTGTCTCTAGTGTGATGGTAGAAGTTTAATCATGAACTCTTCATCTTTGGAATTCTGTGGATTTTTCGTGACTAATGCCACTATTTAAGGTATAGAACAAATTCTAAATATTGATATATAACATGATTTAATTATTTAATCATAGCTTTCCATCCATCCAGTCTCCTAGGAAACCAACAAAATATATCTGGATGGTTTAAAAGTTTGATCTCGTTTATAAAGGACTGCTTTACATTATAAGAACCCAAGAACTGTTATTTGTCAAACTTGTGCATTAAACATCTGCCAAGATATCTTATTAGGTTTTCTGAGCAATAATGACTTGGTACAAAATAAACCATGGAAGCCTGTCAGATTCTATCCATACTAAATAACTGAGGCGCTCATTTTCCCTCCTTTGTTTGATCTCTCAAGCCCAAATCATAATTTTTAAAAGTGATTGATATGGATTAATTTCACTTTCTCTCTGAAAGATTCAGAATTGCTTTAGGTAACTTTTTATTAGCCAGTCCAGGACATTTTTACAGCAANGGCCAGAATGTGTCAACAGCCAATCCTAGTTAGTCCCTGTTTAAAACATGATGGTACCATCGAGAGGGGAGAGCAGCCAGGATATGAAGTAAGGAAGAGCTCTTTATAGGCTAGGTAGAATTAGCTCAAAGGGATGACTGATCCTCATGTGTGTACCCCATACCATAGCTCCCAACTGCTTTTCCCTTGGGAACTTTCAGAGGCACCTGTTCAGTAGGTTTGGGTATGGATCCCAAAAATCTATTTTTGGAAGCTCTCTAGTGATTCATATGCATGGCCGAATTTAGAAAATATTACTTTAAATGAGTTCATCCCACACTCTGAAACTGTTTTGTTCTTCTGCTGCATAAATCTGTTAAGCATCCCTGAAGGTCTTAAAGTTCCCATTAGTCTTGCAAGTTTCCGATAAGGTATAAATGCCATGATTTCTCACCAGTAGCATTTTCCAAGTTAGGATTAAAAAAGAAAAAATCAGGCACTTTTTCATACCCTTGATGAGTACTTATTCCTGTGCCAATTTTAATTGCTGTGTTCAGCAACACAATGGCCTGTAAATCATTAGTCATAACTGTAAACTATGAAACAACAGCAGCCAATCCTAGTTAGCCCCGGTTTAACACATTCTGGTGCCACGGAGAGGCGGTGCAGCCAGGATGTGAAATAATGGGGATGGATAAGGGAATGAATTGGATACATTAACTCTGCAGAAGAGAGATTCAAAGACATGCTGCTGCTGCTAAGTCACTTCAGTCGTGTCCGACTCTGTGCGACCCCATAGACGGCAGCCCACCAGACTCCGCCGTCCCTGGGATTCTCCAGGCAAGAACACTGGAGTGGGTTGCCATTTCCTTCTCCAATGCATGAAAGTGAAAAGTGAAAGGGAAGTCGTTCAGTCATGTCAGCCTTCTCCAAATAGCAGAGTTAACATGTTGAAGAGGAAGTATACTTGCTCTATGTAAGGAGTGGAACCAATGTGTGAGGATGTAAGGAGTGGAACCAATCTGTGAGGTCTGTAGAAAAAAAAGTCTCCATTCAATATGAGGAAAAAATTAATAAACATGCCTGGTAGGATAAAGTTCCCAGCTTCGGAACTTCTCAAATAATGCAAGCCTGGGATTTGCATTGTTGTTTGTATTTAATCACTCTGCCATGTCTGACTCTTTGCAACCACAAAGACTGTAACCCACCACGCTCCTCTGTCTGTGGGATTTCCCAGACAAGAATACTGGAGTGGGTTTCCGTTTGCAGGGGATCTTCCCAACCCAGGGATCGAACTCACGTCTCCTGCATTGGCAGGTGGAGTCTTTACCACTGAGCCACCAGGGAAACACACGGGTTTTGTATTGTATCCTTTGAAAAGTTATTTCTATGCCAGAGATACTCTGAGAGAGTCCCATGCTGAACTAATTATTAAAATGGCCAAGCTCAGTAAGAGAAATTTTCCCCAGTGTCAGTGTTAGATTATTTGGTTGCCTAACAACCAGTAAATATCTATGATGCAGTGGAAAATCAATAGTTTGTGTGTCTGAACTGATTGTATAGTTCCTAACACCACACTTGGTTCATCCCATTGATGATAAGTATTCCCATTACAGTTTGTTGTGTATCAAAATGGTATAGAACTGCAACCTGCTCTGTTCTGATTTTTATCAAACATGAGCCAACTCCCCAACTTAACCATAATGTACACAATAGAAATAGATGTTGCATTCAGATAGGAGTTGACAGGATACAGTGGGGAGAACAGAATAATTTAGGGATCTGTAAAACTGTTACATAAAGTCAAAGCTAGTACTGTCTCTAGTGTGATGGTAGAAGTTTAATCATGAACTCTTCATCTTTGGAATTCTGTGGATTTTTCGTGACTAATGCCACTATTTAAGGTATAGAACAAATTCTAAATATTGATATATAACATGATTTAATTATTTAATCATAGCTTTCCATCCATCCAGTCTCCTAGGAAACCAACAAAATATATCTGGATGGTTTAAAAGTTTGATCTCGTTTATAAAGGACTGCTTTACATTATAAGAACCCAAGAACTGTTATTTGTCAAACTTGTGCATTAAACATCTGCCAAGATATCTTATTAGGTTTTCTGAGCAATAATGACTTGGTACAAAATAAACCATGGAAGCCTGTCAGATTCTATCCATACTAAATAACTGAGGCGCTCATTTTCCCTCCTTTGTTTGATCTCTCAAGCCCAAATCATAATTTTTAAAAGTGATTGATATGGATTAATTTCACTTTCTCTCTGAAAGATTCAGAATTGCTTTAGGTAACTTTTTATTAGCCAGTCCAGGACATTTTTACAGCAATATAATTAATAGCATTTTTAATGAAAATGATGGCATATTAATTGGCAATTTTTGGATGACTGTGCTTCCTAATTACTTATTAACCTTTAAATCAGATATACACAAGGGAGAAGAACAAGATTCATGTCGTTGAGTATCTGAAAGCTTTTTTTCAAGGTGCTTTTTATAAAAAGAATCCAAAAGAACTGTTTTTACCCCCAGAGGAAACTCAAAATTATATCAGGAGCTAAGTGTGGTATGACGCTTAAAAACACATTAATATGCTAGAGAAGTTTTCAGTGTATCTATTCTTGACAAATCAGTGAATCATCATTAAGAGAAGCGTGGTTTAATAAGATAGTAAAAACGATGCCATCAGTTTTCTTTTATCATTTAAATTTGGAGGTAGTTGCAAAAGGTGCTGGAAAGTGGAAAAATACTTATTAGTTGAGATGGTCTATTTGAATATTTCCGTATATATATATATATATACACACTGGAAATTGAGGAAAACCAGACCTACAGAAGATTTCCCCAGGTCTTTAGCCCCAAACATCAAGTCTGACTTCGTGAAGCCAAAATAGGCTTTTAGATAAGACCTTGTGTGAACTTATCTCATTGTCATTTAAACAGTAGGTCTATTGAAATAAACATAAACTAGATGAAGAGACAAGTCAGTGGACCTCGGAAGGCAAAGTCCCATTTCATCTAATATGATTCAGTTCAGTTCAGTTCCGTTCAGTCGCTCAGTCGTGTCCGACTCTTTGTGACCCCATGAATCGCAGCTCACCAGGCCTCCCTGTTCATCACCATCTCCTGGAGTTCACTTAGACTCACGTCCATCGAGTCCGTGATGCCATCCAGCCATGTCATCCTCGGTCGTCCCCTTCTCCTCCTGCCCCCAATCCCTCCCAGCATCAGAGTCTTTTCCAGTGAGTCAACTCTTCGCATGAGGTGGCCAAAGTACTGGAATTTCAGCTTTAGCATCATTCCTTCCAAAGAAATCCCAGGGCTGATCTCCTTTAGAATGGGCTGGTTGGATCTCCTTGCAGTCCAAGGGACTCTCAAGAGCCTTCTCCAACACCACAGTTCAAAAGCATCAATTCTTTGGCGCTCGGCCTTCTTCACAGTCCAACTGTCAAATCCATACATGACCACAGGAAAAACCATAGCCTTGACTAGACGGACCTTAGTCGGCAAAGTAATGTCTCTGCTTTTCAATATACTATCTAGGTTGGTCATAACTTTTCTTCTAAGGAGTAAGCATCTTTTAATTTCATGGCTGCAGTCACCATCTACAGTGATTTGGGAGCCCCAGAAAATAAAGTCTGACACTGTTTCCACTGTTTCCCCATCTATTTCCCATGAAGTGATGGGACCGGATGCTATGATCTTCGTTTTCTGAATGTTGAGCTTTAAGCCAACTTTTTTGCTTTCCTCTTTCACTTTCATCAAGAGGCCTTTTAGTTCCTCTTCCCTTTCTGCCATAAGGGTGGTGTCATCTGCATATCTGAGGTTATTGATATTTCTCCTGGCAATCTTGATTCCAGCTTGTGTTTCTTCCAGTCCAGCGTTTCTCATGATGTACTCTGCATAGAAGTTAAATAAGCAAGGGGACAATATACAGCCTTGACGTACTCCTTTTCCTATTTGGAACCAGTCTGTTGTTCCATGTCCAGTTCTAACTGTTGCTTCCTGACCTGGGAGAGAGCATTTTTTCTGTAGACCTACTTTCTTTGAGCTTCTGTGTGGCCTTCCTGTCTATCTAGCACTGTTCAATGAGTACTGCTGTTTGAAGGTCAAAGTTGCTTTTCACTTCTTTTGGAGATTTGTTTTATACCTGTGTCTTCTTGTTGACTTTTGCCCTGTTGAATTTTCTACTCTCTCTCTCTCTGTCTCTGCCTTAATGTATTCATCAGATATATTTGTGAAAGTGTGCTCTTTGGCATAGAGGATCCAGAGGCGAAGATGTTCATAATAAGTTCTAGGGCATATGCTCTGGAAGTATACTGTGGGCTAACCAACTCAGACTGGAGGTTGGGAGAGATCAGACTTCACCAGGAGAATGGAGCTGTTGGTTGGTGGGTGAGAAGGCAGAACACACCAGCTCTGAATCTTCCTTCTCTAACTCAATGAAACCGCCTGTTTCCTCACTCTCCCCCCATCGCCATCTGCCTGGTTTCATATGTCTCCATCTTCCATGTTTCCCTGTTGGATCATTGTCTGCTTAAAGAGTTGACCCTATGAGAACCATCATCAAGCCGTAATGCAACAATAGAGAGTAAAACCACTACCTGAAGGCCCTGCTGCACCTGGAGAAGGCTGCGGGCTGAGATTTCTCCTTCAGTGCCTTGCCTCCCAATTACAAAAGGTCTGGTGCACATGAAGTTATAACTGGCTGGGCTTGCCATTCCAAAGAAGAGATAACTGCCAAAAAAAACAAGATGTAAAGACAAAATACTAGACTAAAGAGAGACCAGCAATAAATACATACAGGCATTCAAAGTAAATAAATGGATAGAAAAATAAACCGAATGTCTCTTGAAAGGGAAAAAGCAGACACATGAAAGAAAGTAGTAACAATCATAGCTGTCATTTGCTGAGCATACACTATACATCGTTGACTGTACCAGCCACGTTTGATATATTATATGTAATTCTTAAATTTACTATATGTAAATCTAGACGGCAGGTTCTTTTTTATTAATTAATTTATTTCAATTGGAGGCTAATTACTTTACAATATTGTAGTGGTTTTTGCCATACATTGATGTGAATCAGCCATGGGTGTACATGTGTCCCCCATCCTGAATCCCCCTCCCACCTCCCTCCCCATCCCATCCCTCAAGGTCGTCCCAGTGCACCAGCCCTGTGCACCCTGTCTCATGCATCGAACCTGGACTGGTGACCTATTTCACATATGGTAATATGCACGTTTCAGTGCTATTCTCCTCAAATCATCCCACCGTCGCTAGAAGGCAGATTCTTAAAGCAAGTCCTAGAACAGTCTTTTGCCAAAGTATGAGCTCATTAACCATTAAATAAATGAATAGATCAGTATTTCTCTTTGCTTGGTATCTGTCTCTCTCCCCTCCTCCACCTCCAGAATGTAAGTTCCTTGAGAGCAGGAACCTCCTTTTGCCTTTTTTTTACCCTAAACTCCTAGAATGGAAGCTGGCATTTGGTAGTTACTCAATAAATATGCCTCTTCTAAAGCATGAGGAAACTCAGATTTAGCACGATTCTGTACTTTATGCAAAGTCACACACAAAACTGGGGCGATTTGGGACTCATCTGAGGTCAACCCATGCTTTTCTTCCCTCCATGTCACACCAATCTGGCCTTTCCTTCTGCACGGTTCATTCTCTAATTCTCTCAGGTCTGCTTATATTCCAGAGATAGTTTTCTGTCTACAATTCACCAGTAAGGTCTTGTTGAAAGGACTTAGCACAATAGCACATATGAGTGAATATTTAGCATATACCTGTTATGGGCTTCCCTGGTGGTTCAGTCAATAAAGAATCCGCCTGCAATGCAGATTGAACCTGGGTTCAACCCCTCAGTTGGGAAGATCCCCTGGAGAAGGGCATGGCAATCCACTTAGTATTCTTGCCTGGAGAAGCCCTAAGGACAAAGGAGCCTGGTGGGCTACAGTCCATGGGGTCACAAGGAGTAGGACACGACTGAGTGGCTAAGCACAGCACAGTGCCACACATACCTATTATGGTGGCAAGAATCAATTTTCCTTAAAATAATCTTTGAGGGAAGAGAAATAAAGTTTTATTCCTTCTGCTTGTGCTGAAAAAGCCCTAGAGGAGAACAGCTTGCAGTTGGGCTTCAGCTATTGTGAGCATGCAGCTTAAGGTCCTCATCAGCACTTATTTACATTATTAAAATGCAAAGACAAACGCGCTGAAGTTCCTCCTCATAGTTACCTACAGTCATTATGGTAACCTAGCATATAGTCTAAGAGCAGAGTGAAGTGTGTAACTTGTGGTGAACTTGGCTGGTGTGGGACAAAGGCAGCAGGAAAGCAGTGGGATGTTAAAAATAACGAGATTAGGACTGACAATCGCTGTGATTGTCGGAACAGTACAAGTGGCTCAGAAGTTCACCAGGTGTGATCATTGATGGGTTTTCTTGATAGTTTATCATACTAGATTCCAGCTACTTTCATCTTTGTTCTAGACATCTTTTTATTATTTCCATAATAATCTTTTCTCTCATTTTTTTTTCCTATTAGCTGGGCAAAATTGAAGATTGCTAGCGCTGACAATGTTATAGAGACTTATGCACTCTCATATGCTATGAAAGTATACATTTATATGGAATTTCATATGGAAGTATAAATTTCATATGCTATGGAAGTATAAATTAGTTTAGACTTTTAAGAATACAACTTGGAAATATAAATTGTATTCTTAAATGTTCATAGCATTCAACTCAAGAATCCAATTTCTAGATTTATACTAGAGAAATATTTATGTATCTGAACAGAGAAGCATGTTTAAGAACATTCATGTTAGTAGTAGTAATAATAGTGAAAAGTAAAAACAACCATAAAACTAGCCAATAGCGTAATCCAGGAAGGAAGCTGGTTAAATAGACTGTGGATCTCTGAAACTATGAAATACATCTGACATTTCAAAAATAAGGTGAAATTACTTTGTCTGTCATCAATGTCAAACATATACACATCTGAATTGGAAAAATCTCTGAAACATATTATTTAGTAGGAAAAAAGGCTAACTGCAATATTTTACATGCTATTATCTAGTTGTACTTAAAATACATTCCAAGAGATCTATTTCTAAAAGTGCATATATAAGGCACCTATTATAAATAATATTATGTGTTATATCACATGTTATATGTATATGTGATACTCATGGATATGTAATATCTATATGCTATATAGCTATATACAATATATGTTATAGTGTTTTATAGACATATATATATATATATATGCTGCAGTTGGGTTGCTTCAGCTAAGCTATAATAAGAGACCAACATTCATGTGGCTTTTAACCACATGGCGTAGACCAATGGACAAGAAACATTTCTCTCTCATACAGGATGTAATGAATGTTCCACAGTCATCAGAGCTAGGGGTCCTTCCACATCATGGCTCTGCCACTTTCAAGCCTTAGAGTCTTAACATCTGCGTAAGCAGGGATGCATCACTACTACATCCAAGTTCCGAGCAGTCTTAAGGGAAGGGAGAAAATATGAAAGAAGCCTACTTACTGTCTGAAGGATCCCAACTTGGAGGTAACACACATCACTTCCACTCATCATCTATTGGTGATAACTTGGCTAAACGTCTACCTCTTATAGCAAAGGAGGTTGGATGTGCAGCCCAGGCTAGAAGACCACACACACAGCCACAGATTATTACAGTGGAAGTAGGAGGAAGTAGATTTTGGCCGACAGCTAGCTGTCTCCTCCACCATGTAGAGAACATGAGCACAGACAGGAAACACATATGAAGTTTCGCTCTCAAGTGAGGATGGGGCAGCGTTTCAAAGGAAATGTCTGCTTTGTTGGCATTCTTTGAATTGTTTAATGTGAGTAGGAGAGATTATGACTACCTGGGAGCTGGGAATAAGGTCAGTTGACTAATCTCCTGTCTAACCCTGAGTGGGTGTTGGCTCCATGCAGCGCCTTTGACCTCTCATGAGTGCTAAGTCACTTCAGTCCTGTCTGACTCTGTGTGACCCTGTGGACTGTAGCCCACCAGGCTCCTCTGTCCATGGGATTTTCCAGGCAAGAATACTGGAGTGGGTTGCCATTTTCTTCTCCAGGGGATCTTAACCCAGAGGTGGAACCCAGGTCTCTTGTGTCTCCTGCATTGGCAGGCGGGCTCTTTACCACTAGCGCCACCTGGGCAGCCCTGACCTTTCATAACTCTGGCCAGATTGCCTTTCTTTCCATCTTACGGTAACTTGACCCCACTGTCCCTCCATGCTAACCACCATTGAAATGCTTCCAAAATATGGATGTTCAACACCTACTGGATTTAGTTCAGTTCAGTCGCTCAGTCGTGTCTGACTCTTTGCAATCCCATGAACCACAGCACACCAGGCCTCCCTGTCCATCACCAACTCCCAGAGTGCACTCAAACCCACGTCCATTGAGTTGGTGATGCCATCCAACTATCTTATCCTCCGTCATCCCCTTCTCCTTCTGCCCTCAATCTTTCCCAACAACAGGGTCTTTTCCAATGAGTCAGCTCTTCGATCAGGTGGCCAAAGTACTGGAGTTTCAGCTTCAGCATCAGTCCTTCCAATGAACACCCAGGACTGATCTCCTTTAGGGTGGACTGGTTGGATCTCCTTGCAGTCTAAGGGACTCTCAAGAGTCTTCTCCAACACCACAGTTCAAAATCATCAATTCTTCTGCACTTAGCTTTCTTTATAGTTCAACTCTCACATCCATACATGACCATTGGAAAAACCATAGCCTTGACTAGACGGACCTTTGTTGACAAAGTATTCTACTGGATTATCATTTATTAAAAAGACAGGTCACCACTGACCTTCATCCTTGCACTGGGATTTTCTCCTTTACTCTGTAACTCTCACAGATATATTGAGCATTTTTAACAATTCAGTAGAAAGTTTGAGTGGTGAGACAGAATTTTCACTAACACTGGCCCTCCCCTTCAGGAAAGTCCATCTAACTGACTCAACAAGACATCAGTGTCTGGGCAGATGAGTAACAGTGGCAGTTGATATGCCCGAGTTAGCAGTGCAGCCATTAAAGTAAGAAGGACTTAAGAATGATGACTGGGAAAGGAAGTTTAAATGAAGATTGTTCAGTGAGATGAGCCTGGAATCGGGCCCCAGGCACATGTGATGTTTGTCTAGACATTAAAACATTCCCGTGTATTAGGTGGATAGAGTGAAAGTTTATTGACACCTACAGCGTGCTGTGTGCAGTGCAGACATTTTGCATTCATTATTGCATTTATCCTACCTTAATGATGTATCCATGGGATTCTCCAGGCAAGGATATTGGAGTGGGTTGCCATGCCCTTCTCCAAAGAGAGCTTATATTAATGATTCAGGATCCTGGAGCTAGTAAGTGCAGGAGGTGGGATTTGGGTCTAGACACCTCTAGTTTCTGGATAGATCAAGGTCTTTCTATGGTTTCTAATTACCTCACTATGGGAGCATTTCAGGCATTTCAGGAGGAAAGTGTGTGTTAGTCACTCAAATGTGTCCACCTCTTTGCCACCCCTTGGACTGTAGCCCACCAGGTTCCTCTGCCTATGGGATTTCTCAGGCAAGAATACTGGAGTGATTTGCCATTTCCTTCTCTAGGGGATCTCCCTGACCCAGCGATCAAACCCTGTCTCCTGCATTTGCAGGCAGATTCTTTACCATCTGAGCCACCAGGGAAGCCGTCAGGACAAAAAGCAGAGGCAATGGCCTGGAATGGGGCTGAGCATGGTCTGTGGAGATACAGGAGGGGCACAGGCTGAGGGGCACGGTGTCAGCTCAGATGCTCTGGGGTAGAGGTCACCCTGAGCGCTCCATCAGGTGCGGGAAAATCGAGTTACTTTTAGGAAGCGCTGCATCCTGTTTCACTTTGCCTCCAGTTCTTCCCCACCCCCCACCCCGCCGCTGCCCCCAGCCGGGGAAGGAAGCTCTAAAAGTCGGCCCAGCATCACTGGCCAATTAACAACTTCACCAGTTTAGAAAAGGGGCTTCGTTAGCAGAAAACACCCCCAGCCTGTGTGAGTTCATCAGCTGCAAACGGTGATGAGCCTTGTGTTGCTCCAGGTCACCTGTGGTCCCTAGAAATGAGGCTGGGTGGGGTCTTCCCACCTCTTTGAGGGCTCAAGGGCACTAAGCTGCACCTGCTCCTCTCTGATTTCTTCTGTTGGACCTTCCCCAGCTCCTCGGGGGTGACTACAGTGCCCTGTTTTCTCAGAGGCCGTGCCCTTGAGATGCCGCCAGATCCCTGCCATGGTTCCTCAGCCCATCCTCAACCTATCTCTCCCAGGTACCACAGCCATCTCCACCAGCTCCTTCCTCCCGAAGCCCCTCTCAGCTGGAAAGCCTAGGCAAAAGTCCCCTCTCTGGACCATTCCCCTATCTTTCATCTCTGACCCAAGTCATGCGTGTGTGTGTGTGTGTGTGTGTGTGTGTGTGTGTTAGTCACTCAGTTGTGTCCAACTCTGTAGCCCGCCAGGCCTCCCTGTCCATGGGATTCTCCAGGCCAGAATACTGGAGTGGGTAGCCATGGACTACTCCTAAAGGTTGTTTAAAGAGCTTGCCTCCAGGAGTACCTCTTTATTCTCATCAGTCAAATGGGAGGAAGAGAATCCCTATTGGTTGGATAAGGCATGGATCCTGCTCTCTGAAGAGTCTGAATCCCCAACAGAGCAGTGCATCAGTTCAGTTCAGTTGCTCAGCCGTGTCCAATTCTTTGCGACCCCATGGACTGCAGCACGCCAGGCCTCCCTGTGCATCACCAATTCCTAGAGTTTACTTAAACTCATGTCCATTGAGTCGGTGATGCCATCCAACCATCTCATCCTCTGCCGTCCCCTTCTCCCCCTGCTTTCAATCTTTCCCAGCAACAGGGTCTTTTCAAATGAGTCAGTTCTTCGCATCAGGTGGCAGAGTATTTGAGCTTCAGCTTCAGCATCAGTCCTTCCAATGAATACTCAGGACTGATTTCCCTTTAGGATGAACTGGTTGGATCTCCTTGCAGTCCAAGGGACTCTCAAGACTTCTCCAACACCACAGTTCAAAAGCATCGATTCTTTGGCGCTCAACTTTCTTTATAGTCCAACTCTCACATCCATACATGACCACTGGAAAAACTGTGGCTTTGACTCGATGGACCTTTGTTGGCAAAGTAATGATGGCAGGAGTGAATGT
>SJYW01031431.1:220954-292733 GCA_006410735.1 Raphicerus campestris | reverse complement strand
CCGCTGCCCCCAGCCGGGGAAGGAAGCTCTAAAAGTCGGCCCAGCATCACTGGCCAATTAACAACTTCACCAGTTTAGAAAAGGGGCTTCGTTAACAGAAAACCCCCCCAGCCTGTGTGAGTTCATCAGCTGCAAACGGTGATGAGCCTTGTGTTGCTCCAGGTCACCTGTGGTCCCTAGAAGTGAGGCTGGGTGGGGTCTTCCCACCTCTTTGAGGGCTCAAGGGCACTAAGCTGCACCTGTTCCTCTCTGATTTCTTCTGTTGGACCTTCCCCAGCTCCTCGGGGGTGACTACAGTGCCCTGTTTTCTCAGAGGCCGTGCCCTTGAGATGCCGCCAGATCCCTGCCATGGTTCCTCAGCCCATCCTCAACCTATCTCTCCCAGGTACCACAGCCATCTCCACCAGCTCCTTCCTCCCGAAGCCCCTCTCAGCTGGAAAGCCTAGGCAAAAGTCCCCTCTCTGGACCATTCCCCTGTCTTTCATCTCTGACCCAAGTCATGTGTGTGTGTGTGTGTGTGTGTGTGTGTGTGTGTGTGTTAGTCACTCAGTTGTGTCCAACTCTGTAGCCCGCCAGGCCTCCCTGTCCATGGGATTCTCCAGGCCAGAATACTGGAGTGGGTAGCCATGGACTACTCCTAAAGGTTGTTTAAAGAGCTTGCCTCCAGGAGTACCTCTTTATTCTCATCAGTCAAATGGGAGGAAGAGAATCCCTATTGGTTGGATAAGGCATGGGTCCTGCTCTCTGGAGGGTCTGAATCCCCAACAGAGCAGTGCATCAGTTCAGTTCAGTTGCTCAGCCGTGTCCAATTCTTTGTGACCCCATGGACTGCAGCACGCCAGGCCTCCCTGTGCATCACCAATTCCTAGAGTTTACTTAAACTCATGTCCATTGAGTCGGTGATGCCATCCAACCATCTCATCCTCTGCCGTCCCCTTCTCCCCCTGCTTTCAATCTTTCCCAGCAACAGGGTCTTTTCAAATGAGTCAGTTCTTCGCATCAGGTGGCAGAGTATTTGAGCTTCAGCTTCAGCATCAGTCCTTCCAATGAATACTCAGGACTGATTTCCCTTTAGGATGAACTGGTTGGATCTCCTTGCAGTCCAAGGGACTCTCAAGACTTCTCCAACACCACAGTTCAAAAGCATCGATTCTTTGGCGCTCAACTTTCTTTATAGTCCAACTCTCACATCCATACATGACCACTGGAAAAACTGTGGCTTTGACTCGATGGACCTTTGTTGGCAAAGTAATGATGGCAGGAGTGAATGTCGACATTTTAGGAGCAGTGCATACTTTTTTCTAAATGTTAAACGGAGCATTTTGGTTGTGGGTTGAGATCAGGTGGAGAAAGCTTTGGAGTTCCTTAAGCTGGAGATGAGAGGATAGGATAAAGTTGAAGTTTGAGATGTGTAATCAGGTGAGAGCATGTAATACTAATTTCAAGTGAAAAAGAGACTGTATTTTTATAAATTGGACAATAATTGCTTTCCAATGTTGTCTACAGTTTCTACTGTACAACAGTGTAAATCAGCTGTTAAGTATACATAGATCCCTCTTGGGCCTCCCTTCCACCCTCGCCATCCCACCTCTCTAGGTCATCATAGAGCACCGAGCGGAGCTTCCTATGAGTACAGAGGATTTCTGTATGTCCAGCACCATGCTAAGCTCTTTAAAACTGCTATTCACTTAATCCTCACTACCAACCCAATTGATTTTTGCCCATTTCATGGGTGTGGCAACCAAAGCTTCGAGAGTTTCGTTTTTCCCATGGCTGGTACACAGCAGATCCGAGTCTAGCTTAGAACTTTAGTCCAAATACAACAGGGGCAGAAATGTCACCAGAGTGAAGACAGGGGTGCTCCCAGGAGGCTGGCATGAGTCCTTAATTTCTCAGGGTTGGGACTCTGTTGGCCGGAGGGATAGACCTTAAGCTGTAGGGTATCACAGGACAGGCCGGCAGGCTGAGAGTAAACAGGGAACCAGGGCTGGGGAGAGGGGACCCTGAGTGAGCATCCTAAGCGCCCAGCACATGCAGGTGGTATGTCAGCCAGCTCTGTAATCGCTCTGTGTAGGAGATCTTGTTTCATCCCTCTTGTGGCTGAGGAGACAGGTTCAGAGGTTTGCGATAACAGCCCCCTGAGTGGCAGAGGAGGGATTTGAACCAGGACCTTTGGGATCACAGTCCTGAAACTCATTGTACTGTCTCAAATGTGCTTTCAAGCTGGAGGCCTGGGCTTGGCGAAAAAGGGCCGTACGACTCCCAGAAACAGGGAATTGTTGGGGAAAAGAACATGCAAGAGGGCACAGGATGACCAGGTTTGCTGGGGGTGAGGTGGCAGGAGTCTACCTGGTTCGCATTGTCTTGAGCATCTGGAGACTAGAGTTGGTGAAGCCAATTAGGTGGCAAAAGTCACGTGGCTGATGCCAGCTCCTCAAGCTGGAAGCAGAGTGAGAAGAGGAGGGGCCAGGAGAGACCCTGAAAACGAGCATTAGTCCCTCGGTTGTGTCCAACCCTATGGACAGTAGCTGGCCAGGCTCCCCTGTGCATGGGATTCTCCAGGCAAAAATACTGGAGTGAGTTGCCATTTCCTTCTCCAGAGGATCTTCCCGAACCTGGGATCTAACCCAAGTCTCCAGCATTGCAGGCAGATTCTTTACTGTCTGAGCCACCAGGGAAGCCCAGGAGAGACCCTAGGCACCACCAAAAGAGGAGGAAAAGCGACAGTTGGCACGGGAAGGAAAATAAGAGGGTGCTGCGGTCAGAGACTCAGCCTGGAGGATGTGCAAAGAGAGTTCCAGGCCAAGGGCACCACAGCCAGCCAGCCGCCAGTCTATTCTAACCTGCCCAGGCTGCTGCCAAGATATTTTGAATCACGTCAGATTTATTAAGAATATACTAAATTCCATCAGATCCTGTAACCGCAAAGGACGATGAGGTATTTACTCTCTTAGGCACCACTTCTTTGGGTGGCAAAGCGCCCTCTTTGCACAGTGGCTCCATCTAACTAGTTCTTGTTTTCTGATAAAGTATTTGCTGAACACTTGCCTTACATAAACAGATAGAAAAATAATAATAGTGTATACTCCTTCGGACCATTACAGGAATGGGTAGGCTCCCACTTGATGAGGTTTGGAAACGACATAGCAATTTTGATGTCCTGTCAAGCTTGTTAAATTGCGATTCTACCAGGATTTTACATCGAGCCAGAACCAGCATGTCCCAGGGTATAAATTAGACATAATTGGATATGCACCGATTCTTTCAGGTCACTGGGATAGAATTTAATGCTATAATTGAATAAATGATACTGTTGTGACCTGAAAAGCCCTCTTCCAAAACTTCTAGCCTACTCTCTGAAACAACTGAGGAAGCTGAATCCACTGTATGATTTTATCTGTGTTTTAAAAACCTAGCCCCACATCTGAAGAATGGCTCCAATCCAGACCTATTACATTTTCAATTGCCGTGCTAAGTCACTTCAGACTCTGTGCAACCCTATGGACTGTAGCCTGCCAGGCTCCTCTGTCCATGAGATTCTCCAGGCAAGAATACTGGAGTGGGTTGCCTTGCCCTCCTCCAGGGGATCTTCCCAATTCAGGGATCGAATGCCTCTCTTGAATTGGCAGCCTGGTTCTTTACCACTAGCACCACTTGGGAAATCCATATTTTCAATTGAGAGGGCAGGAATTTGCATTTCTGAAAAATTCTCTGGGACTTCCTAGACAGTCCAGTGGTTAAGACTTGGTGCTTCTGCTGCCGGGGTCACAAGTTCCATTCCTGCTCAGGGAACTAAGATCCCACATGCTGCACTGTGAGGCCAAAATAAAATAATAAATTAAAACAATTTTTTTAAAGTGAAAAAGTTCTCTGATTAGTTTTGTTGGAAAGTCATGTTTAGAAACGCTGCTCTGTTACTCAGGGAGGAAAGGTTTGTCAATGTATTTTATTCGCCTAATCTACCTAGGGGTTGACCTCGTGATGCTAAGTAGGAAGGTGTTTTATTTGCTCATTGCCTGTACCAACTGTGATTTAAAATTTATATTTAAAAAGTTTACATACCATTTTATATACGTATATAATATATGGACTTCCTTGGTGGCTCAGATGGTAAAGATTCTGCCTGCAATGCAGGAAACCCAGGTTCAATCCCTGGGTTAGGAAGATCCCTGGAGAAGGAAATGGCAACCCATTCCGGTATTCTTGCCTGGAAAATCCTATGGCAGAGGAGCCTGGCAGGCTACAGTACATGGGGTTGCAAAGAGTCGGACACGACTGAGCCACTAACAAACGTATACAAACAGATGTAGTTACTTTTCAGGTTTTTTTTCTTGTTCTGTGGCTTCCAGTTTCTGCCTTAAATACTCTTTGATTGATCTTAAACTTTTTTTTTTTTTCTTTTGGCCACATCTTGTGGTATGCAGAACTTCCCAGATGAGGGATGAACCTGAGACCCCTGCAGAGGAAGCAGGGAGTCTTAACCATTGCACCACAAGGAAAGCACCATACTCTTTAATTCTGAATTTAATAATATTTGCTATTGTCCTTTATGTTAGCCAAATTCTCAAACATAATCTAACCTGGAGCAGGAGTGTCATGAGCTGACAAGTGAAGGATTTCACAGTGTATCAAAGTAGACCTCTGGGACTTCCCCGGTGGTCCATTGGTTAAGGATCCACCTGCCAACGCAGGGCACGCTGGTTCAATCCCTGGTCCGGGAACTAGGATCCTACACACTGTGGGACAGCTAAGCCCATGAGCCACAGCAAAGACCCAGCCTAGCCAAAACAAACCAACAAAGTAGAAGAGCTCTGAAGACCTGGTTTTGGATCCC
This sequence comes from Raphicerus campestris, assembly GCA_006410735.1. NCBI lineage: Eukaryota > Metazoa > Chordata > Mammalia > Artiodactyla > Bovidae > Raphicerus > Raphicerus campestris. The sequence goes on along the minus strand of SJYW01031431.1, from coordinate 287,899 downwards.
AGAGCTCCACAGAGAAGCTCCATGACCTTAAGCAAGTTATTTGCAATCTAGCAATAATAATGCCAGTGTCTAGTCTATGCAGCTCATGGACTTTTCATAAAAATCAAGTGATATGATAAAAGTGGCAGTGCCTTTTAAACAGTTAAATGGTTACAAATAGGATATGTTACCATATAGAATTAAAATAATGACTCCTATATTGTTACCTCCAGGACAATCCCCAAGGAGAGGAAAAGTGAGAGGGATTCCACCTGTGATAGTTTAGAGAAACTCTGTTTGATTTTTCTGCCTTCTGTCTGATTTGTATATTGGTTTTCCACATAAGACTTCATTGGAAATCTGCTGCTTAAAAAGGAAGGGTTGAAAGTCACTGTTGTGGCCTATTGGGCTTTCTGCCCATATTCTTCCTTCTTTAATTGCGAGCCTACCCTTAAGCAAGTAACTGATCATTATCACCTTCACAGACATTTTTAAAAGGTAAAATTCTAGTTAATTTCCTTCCTTAACTTCTTATCAGTAGTTTTGTTTAAATTCTTGAATTGAGTTGAATGGTTAAAATAGGGTTTTTAGATGAATTACTATTATTCCCAAATTTTGTTTCTGCTGTCCCTGTGCATAATTACCAAATTACTGTAATAGGAGAACTTCTTAACTAATTACAATCTACTACTTGGAAGTAAGAGTGAACTCAGAGACTTAACCAGGTATGAGGCAACATGAGCAAATCAGAAAACTGATCAGTTCCCAGGGCTTAGTTGGATGTAATTTTACATTCGGAGAAGGCAATGGCAACCCACTCCAGTATTCTTGCCTGGCAAATCCCATGGATGGAGGAGCCTGGTAGGCTGCAGTCCATGGGGTCGCTAGGAGTCGGACACAACTGAGCAACTTCACTTTTACTTTTCACTTATATGCACTGGAGAAGGAAATGGCAACCCACTCCAGTGTTCTTGCCTGGAGAATCCCAGGGATGGTGGAGCCTGGTGGGCTGCCGTCTAGGGGGTTGCACAGAGTCGGACATGACTGAAGCGACTTAGCAACAGCAGCAGCAACAATTTTACGTTAACCTGAGCATTCAGTGGTACAGAATTCTGCCAACGCAGGAGACCACCCTGGAGGAGGGGATGGCAACCCGCTCTAGTATTATTGTCTAGAGAATCCCATGAACAGAGGAGCCTGGGAGGCTGCAGTCCATGGGTTTGCAAAGAGTCAGATATGTTAGTGACTCATGAACCATAGCCTCTTAAAAGGCTAAATCAGTACCTCAGAAATCCCAAATCATGTATTTTCATGCTTTCTATATATTGTCAGAGTCTTATGGTGGATGACTCAGGAAAAGTTCAAGACATTTGACAGGAAGTTACCCCAAAGTAATTAACCTTTCTAAGAGGAACTGAGCAAGATGGAAGGAGGAGAAGGGACAGAAAAGGAACAGAACAAATGCCTTGGCACACACACACATACACTGGTTAGGAGAAAACAAACCAAAACCAAAACAGGATGCCAGCGGGACTCTCTCTGCCCTGAGCATGGAGGGCATTGCCAGTACCCTAGCAGCTTCCACTGCTAGTGTGCCCGTGATCCCTTTTGTCACCGTACACATAGGAAGGTGGGAAAAGAGAGATTTTCCATGACATTAAACATCATTTATCTCCTCTTTCCCCAACACCTCTGACCTAATACTCTACTAGGATGTTTCAGATGAAAGAATCGTCCAACTTGACTTTTCACCACTTCCCAACCCTTGTTCACTGCATTGCAATCTGATTTTTGCTCCCAAAGCTCCACCAAAGTTGGTTATTGATCACCAATAACTATGGAATTGCCATACTCAGTGGCCATTTTTGCAACTCTTTTTTAATTAAGTATTTTTATGTATTTATTCATTCTAGCAGTGCCACGTCTTAGTTGTGGCACACAGGATCTTCGATTTTCTTTGTGGCACGCAAACTCTTAGTTGCGGCGTGTGGGATCTAGTTGCCTGACCAGGGATGCAACCCAGGCACCCTGCATTAGGAGCTCGGAGTCTTAGCCCACTGGACCAGCAAGGAAGTCCCACTTTCCAACTTTTGACTTTACCTGACCTCTCCTTAGTACGTGACATTGCCACACACTCGACTTTCTTTCCCCATACCACTTCCTTCTTCCATTTTCCTAAGGCCTATATTTGTGGACTCTAATTCCCATCTGAGACCATACTGATGATGGTCTCTTCCTGTCACCTCTGTAACTTAAATGACACATATTATGTTATACTGTGATGATTTGTTGACACTATTGAGAGGCTGGCCCTAGGGCACCAGTGTGAATACCTTGGGACATAAATGGGAAACTCCGTCCTTGGTGATCCTTATTTAACTTGTTCCCTCTGAACAAGGAGCAAAACAGCAAATGCTTCTAGAAAAACCTGAAGGGATTCCCAGCACCAGAAAGGAAGGGGAAAAAATAAATGTCCTACTTAGCTCATTTTCCACATTGAAAAGAAAAAAAAAAAACCTACATGGGAAGTAGAGAGCCTTTGGACATTGGTCTCCTGGGGCTCAGTGGAGTCTGATGTTGCTTGCCAAGCAACAAGAACAAAGATCAAGGACTTTGAGTTCTCGGCAAGGTGGGAAGCATATTTGGATGGATTCTCAACAGGATGTCTGGAATTTGTAGGGAGGCTCAACCTTGGTTAGCTCCTCAACGTTCATGAGGTTCTCCAGCATGCCTAGTCCTTTAGATGCTTGATTCTTGTTCTCAGCATAATATCTTATTCATTTATTTTGCTATGCATGCTCCTTAGTTAAATTGAAAACCTTTTGAAGGATAGAAAGGAAGCCTAAATGTTATGGTCTCACCTCCCAGCATCTCGTGTGAATTATCTTCTATAAAACTATATTGGGTGATTATTCAACCTACCATCCTAGTTGGTTGTCACAGATCCTTCTTTTATTTTTCTTTAGTGGACACAAGTCTAGTGACACTTAAAGAGGCGTACTTTGCCTGTCAACTTTTAACTTCCATTGATTTTTCCATGGAGTGTGCCAAAACCTTAAATTGATTCCAGTTGCTCAAAAAAGATGTATATTTTTCTTCTACACGTTTTAAGGAAAAAAACATTTGAGTGTGTTTTCCCTAGACTAAACCACAATCAGATAGTTTTTCCAGGAATGTATGAATGAACAACAAAGTGGTTACTTTGGAAGCAGACATGCCGTTATATAGGATTTCAGGAGAAGTCAAGTAATTCCATATTTCACATGACTCCAGGTAAAAGAAAAAAAAAAAAAAAAAGAAAACTTAGCTGGCAGTAGGAAAGGGGAAAATAAATCCTAAATCTCTTTTGTGCAGATTTGTGGTTCAGAAACTGAAAAGATTTGATTCAAAAGAAAAGAAATACGGCAAATTATATTAGGGAATATGAATTGCCTTTAGACAAAAGAATATTCATGGATTTTTGCTGTTTAAAGATAAAATAGCTCTCTTTCTCGATCACAGACTCACCACATCTTGGATCTGTAAAGGACTTTGGGGAATTAAATTATTTTCCACACAGTGCCAAGGCAGTGACTCCTTTAGGGCAAGGATCATATTTTCTGCTTCCTCTTCAAAAATGTCCACAGTGCTGAGTCAAGAGCTGTGAGCTCCATTCCCTTAAATAACAGGCAATGATGTGGATGCTGCTGAATCACAGCTGTGGGGGGTGAAGAGACAAATCTCATCTTTACTTTCTGGATTCGTCTTTCTCTTTGAAACGGCCCATTTTGAGCCATAGAGCTATTATAACAATAGGAATCACATCTCTGGGATTTTTGCCTGTGTCACTCATTCAGATGTCATTCGAAGAGCTACCCTGGTGCTTTTGCTGCTTGATGGGCCCTGGCCAGCTGCCCTAACAGCCTGCAGCCCCACACTTCACAGAGAACCTAGCCCACGGACCTGTCCATTCAGAAACTGTTGCTCAGGTCTTACCTTTGGACTATCATGGTGCCAACACTGACAATGAGTCCAGGCCAGTACTCCTCTTAGAGTTGTCCAGGAAGCCCCGCCAGCTGTCATGTAGGGTAATTAACACATCCCTCTACAATTATGCATGCTGGTAGAAGAATTTCAAACATTTGGCCAGATAACAAATCCATCCCCTCTGTTAGAGAAAGGTCATTGCTCTGGCCATCTGGATATTTACTTTTCTTTAGAAATGAACTTCATGGAATTTTCTGTTGGGAGGGCAAAATGATGAGGACGAATGGGAATTTCCTAGTAAAAATAATCTCCCATTCAACACTGGCCATGCCCACATACTAGCAGTCTTAGATTTTACATCCAACCTTTATTTATCCCGCTGTTAGCATACATCATGCTTTAGTCTGCACGCTGCTACAGAGGAGTGTCTTCGATGACCTTGACATGTTACTATTGGTCTCTGTAGCATAGTACATATATATTTCTTTTATCATCCACGTGTTCATGAAAGCTACCAGCTACCACTTTGGGGGAAGTCAAGAAAGAAAAGACACTGGGAGGAATGCAAGGATGGATAATTCCTGCCATTAAGAGGGATGTGGGTTACCAAGAGGGAACACACAAGTGACTCTAATACAGGGATCGTAATCCTTAACTGCCAGAAAGATATATGAAATGAATCCCTGTGGGAGGAGAAGACATGTCTGAGGGGGACTAATTGGCAAAGACCCTGATGCTGGGAAAGATTGAAGGCAAAAGGAGAAGAGGGCAGCAGAAGATGAGATGGTTAGATAGCATCACTGACTCAGTGGACAGGAATCTGAGCANAAAAAAAAAAAAAAAACTTAGCTGGCAGTAGGAAAGGGGAAAATAAATCCTAAATCTCTTTTGTGCAGATTTGTGGTTCAGAAACTGAAAAGATTTGATTCAAAAGAAAAGAAATACGGCAAATTATATTAGGGAATATGAATTGCCTTTAGACAAAAGAATATTCATGGATTTTTGCTGTTTAAAGATAAAATAGCTCTCTTTCTCGATCACAGACTCACCACATCTTGGATCTGTAAAGGACTTTGGGGAATTAAATTATTTTCCACACAGTGCCAAGGCAGTGACTCCTTTAGGGCAAGGATCATATTTTCTGCTTCCTCTTCAAAAATGTCCACAGTGCTGAGTCAAGAGCTGTGAGCTCCATTCCCTTAAATAACAGGCAATGATGTGGATGCTGCTGAATCACAGCTGTGGGGGGTGAAGAGACAAATCTCATCTTTACTTTCTGGATTCGTCTTTCTCTTTGAGACGGCCCATTTTGAGCCATAGAGCTATTATAACAATAGGGATCACATCTCTGGAATTTTTGCCTGTGTCACTCATTCAGATGTCATTCGAAGAGCTACCCTGGTGCTTTTGCTGCTTGATGGGCCCTGGCCAGCTGCCCTAACAGCCTGCAGCCCCGCACTTCACAGAGAACCTAGCCCACGGACCTGTCCATTCAGAAACTGTTGCTCAGGTCTTACCTTTGGACCATCATGGTGCCAACACTGACAATGAGTCCAGGCCAGTACTCCTCTTAGAGTTGTCCAGGAAGCCCCGCCAGCTGTCATGTAGGGTAATTAACACATCCCTCTACAATTATGCATGCTGGTAGAAGAATTTCAAACATTTGGCCAGATAACAAATCCATCCCCTCCGTTAGAGAAAGGTCATTGCTCTGGCCATCTGGATATTTACTTTTCTTTAGAAATGAACTTCATGGAATTTTCTGTTGGGAGGGCAAAATGATGAGGACGAATGGGAATTTCCTAGTAAAAATAATCTCCCATTCAACACTGGCCATGCCCACATACTAGCAGTCTTAGATTTTACATCCAACCTTTATTTATCCCGCTGTTAGCATACATCATGCTTTAGTCTGCACGCTGCTACAGAGGAGTGTCTTCGATGACCTTGACATGTTACTATTGGTCTCTGTAGCATAGTACATATATATTTCTTTTATCATCCACGTGTTCATGAAAGCTACCAGCTACCACTTTGGGGGAAGTCAAGAAAGAAAAGACACTGGGAGGAATGCAAGGATGGATAATTCCTGCCATTAAGAGGGATGTGGGTTACCAAGAGGGAACACACAAGTGACTCTAATACAGGGATCGTAATCCTTAACTGCCAGAAAGATATATGAAATGAATCCCTGTGGGAGGAGAAGACATGTCTGAGGGGGACTAATTGGCAAAGACCCTGATGCTGGGAAAGATTGAAGGCAAAAGGAGAAGAGGGCAGCAGAAGATGAGATGGTTAGATAGCATCACTGACTCAGTGGACAGGAATCTGAGCAAACTCTGGGAGATAGTGGAGGACAGAGGAGCCTGGTGCGCTGCAGTCCATGAGGTTGCAGAGTTGGACACGACTTAGCGACTGAGCAACAACAATAAGTAGACTCAGTGGAGAAGAGGGCACCTGAGATGGGCCTGGGCGGTGGGGGAAGAGGGCTTTTGAGGCAGAAATAGCTGCGGGAGCGTAAGTTTAGAGGGAGGAGAGAGTGGAGTGTTTGGAATCTGAGGGTCCTGCTCGTTGGACTGCAGCATAGAGGAATATGGGCCATGTCAGATGAAATAACAATGATGTGTCCAAATGGGGTCCAAGGAGAGGTGGAATGCCAGAGTGAGGAATTCAGAATTAATTTGGCGGGTCAGGACCATGAAGGATTTTGAGCACCAAGATGAAAACTTCGAAAGATGACCTTTTCTAATGTTCCAGGTTGAATTGCATCCTGCCTCCACCACCCCTCCCCTGTCCCACTTCTCACCCCTGCCAAGTCCTCTGCTGATGTCCAACCCCTCCTTGTCTCTGAATGTGGCCATGTTTAGAGAGAGGGTCCTTACAGCTGTGACCTGGTGAAAGCAAGGTCACTGTTGTTCAGTTGCCAAGTCGTGTCTGATTCTTTGGACTTCAGCACGCCAGGCCTCCCTGTCCCTTACCATCTACCAAAGTTTGCCCAAGTTTATGTCCATTGAATCAGTGAAACCATCCAACCATCTCATCCTCTGTCACCCTCTTCTCCTTCTTTAGGTCATTAGGGTGGGGCTCTAATCCAACGCAACTAGTGTTCTTATTAAAAGGGGAAATTTGGACACAGAAATGTACCTACAGGAAAGACAGTGCAAGGGACACAGGGAGAAGACGCCATCTACAAACCAAGGAGGGAGGCCTGGAACAGATCCTCCCCTTGAACCTTTTGGAGGAGTATGGCCCTGCCGACACCTTGGCTTCGGACTTCTAGCCTCTGGAGCTGAGACAGTCAATGTCTGTGTGAGCTTCCCCACCAGCACTTTGTTAATGCAGCCCCAGCAAACTGGGTTTCCCTCATGGCTCAGTTGGTAAAGAATCCATCTGAAATGCAGGAGACCCCAGTTTGATTCCTGGGTCGGGAAGATCTGCTGGAGAAAGGATAGGCTACCCACTCCAGTATTCTGGGGCTTCCCTTGTGGCTCAGTGGGCAAAGAATCCACCTGCAATGGGGGAGACCTGGGTTGGGAAGATCCCCTGGAGAAGGGAAAGGGGATACTACCCATTCCAGTATTCTGGCCTGCAGAATTCCATGGACTGTGTAGTCCATGGGGTCCCAAAGAGTTGGACAAGACTGAGTGACTTTCACTTTCGGCTGACTAGCATGGCGTCAGAAGGTGCAATGGGCTGGAGTGGGTAGAATCTGGACTCTTGGAATGAAATACATGTGCCTCACAGGGGCTGGTGGCATGGGAAATGGTGGCAGAAGGAAGAGAGAGCAATGGAAAATGTCGTGGAGAGAGATGCTCTTGACTGAGCCCCTGGCAGGAGTGTCAAGGTGTAAGCTGCAGCCAATAGGCAGCCCTTCGCGCTTTGTTGAGGGTTCAGATTGGGCAGGAGAAGGCCTGGGTTCCAATTAGTCCAGGCTTCAGCACCAGTGACCTGTGATCCCAGACCAGTCATGTTCTCTCTCTAGCCCAGGGTCTGTACTGTAAAAGGAGGGGATCACACTAGATCATCTCATGGATTCCAGATCCCAAGAATTTGTATTTTATGATGCTAATTACACAAAGTTTTATGTTCAGATACAATAAAGACATGTTTGTGTGTATATGTGAGTGGGCTTTATAACCAATCTGTTTCTAAAAGGAACTGAAGGAAACTTTCAGAAGTGTTTTTAAAAGGGACAACAAAGTAGAATATCAATTCAGAGGAAATGATCACAGGTCACCTGAGATGAACTCATTACTGGATTTGGACTTAAGCTCCAAGTTTCCTGGCAGTTGAGGCAACAAGAAAAAAACATCTGCTCATTGTCTGATAAAAATCAGTGTAATGTGATTAGTTCTTGAAGAAAAGATCTAGATGATGCTGAGTGCTCAGCTATGATTACACTTTTAAATACTGCTGATTCAAAATACATTAAGCCTTGCAAAAATCCACACTCTTTAATCCAATAATTTCACTTAACCTGAAGAAATAAAAACAGGGCAAAGAGGATGACTGTGTGAAAATGCTTGTCACAAAATTACTTATGAAAGTGCAAGACTGTAAGGAATCAAAATGAGAGAAATAGTTAAATTAATCGTACCTCCTTTCAGGGTATTATAATGCAGGCACCGAAAACAAGACTCCCCAGCAGCAGAAAGGGACAAACATGCTGATGCTCAGTGAGAATAATCAGGAGATGAAATGATTTGTTCACCAATATTATAACTATATTACAATATGGAAAACATCAAAAAGTAGTCCTCAAACAAGAAAAATTATGATAGAAAGGTGCTCTTAATAGTGATTTCCCCCCACCATTTCCCAAATTTTTAATGATGTTTACAACTAAATTTAGAAGAACAAGCCAACTCACATACTTAAGCTTTGCTTTCTAGATGTTCTGTAAGGGATTTTAGTTTTTTAGTTCAAAAGAAAGGAAAAGTTTTCAGAAATGCAAAAATAGCCAACTGAAATTGTATTGCTTGGGGAAAGCTGCTAATCGATTTCTTGAAATATCTTTTATTTTTTTAAATGATTCTTTTTTTAACAGGTGTGGATGTTAAAGGTCACACAGAAGCTCTCGTTGCTGGCTTNAAATGCAAAAATAGCCAACTGAAATTGTATTGCTTGGGGAAAGCTGCTAATCGATTTCTTGAAATATCTTTTTTTTTTTTTTTAATGATTCTTTTTTTAACAGGTGTGGATGTTAAAGGTCACACAGAAGCTCTCGTTGTTGGCTTCTGAGGTTACTGGAAAGCTGGTGGCATTAAGCACGTGCTGAGATGCTAGTAGGGAGCTGCTGCTGCTGCTGCCTAAGTCACTTCAGTTGTGTTCAACTCTAGTGACAGATTAAAATCCAACAGTCCTCCACCTATACCACCTTAGGCCCCCACACCTTGGTGAAGTCCCTTCCAGTGAGCTCCCAGACACCAATATTCCTTATTTTGCATAACCTTACCCCCTTACTCACTACAAAATGTTCTTCCCTGTGCTAGTCTTGATCTTGTTATTATTTCCTCAAAATAAAGAAAGGAGCTTCTACTTGGTACCGATTCNCAGTATTCCTTATTTTGCATAACCTTACCCCCTTACTCACTACAAAATATTCTTCCCTGTGCTAGTCTTGATCTTGTTATTATTTCCTCAAAATAAAGAAAGGAGCTTCCACCTGGTACCAATTCGAATGAAAATGGCTAATTATGATCAAGAACTAGCTCTTAGTGTTGAATTGAAACCCTGAGAAGTTTTAAATTTTCAAAACCCTATGGCATGTGTAAACAATCTAGAAATGAGTCATCGCGGGCGATAACCTGAAAAATTGATTCACAGAAGAAAATATAGGTGCATATGTCACTCAACAGTCCAGCCTTTGTCGAAGTACTTCCAAACATAGAAGAAAAAACAATCAAATGTAATAAATCTCATTAATAGAAAGAAGAGGGGAAAAATGCATCACTTCAGTTGATACAAAAAAGCATTTGATAAATTCCTACCCCCTCTCATGATAAGTTTCTCTTCTACTTGCAACACTCCTCCCACACTGTAAGTCTCTTTTCTAGGTTCTTTTCCTAATTTCATGTTTTTCTCACTAGTTTCTCTCTGCTGTTTTCTTTTACTCAAGCAGATCATTTCACACTGAAGTTTAAATGATTTTAAGGTTACTCTCATTATAAAAGGCCTGGGCCAGAAAAAAACGGGAAATACCTCCAAGAAATGAGTCTGTAGTAACAAGGCTTAGAGATTCAGAAGGCCCACGGAGGCTTGTTTGCATTGGTCTTGTTCACTGTAACACCACTGAGTTAAGAACTAAAATGTCAGTAGCCCGCAATTTACATTCATTTCTTACTTATCATTTACTACTTATAGGTTTTTGAAGAATTAAAATTCCTTTGTTAACACTGAAAATTTTTATCTGAGCTTCTGGGCTCATAATGTTTCTACTATCTGTTGAGGGAGAACACACCTTACAAAAGTTAACTATGAATTCAATGAACTATTGTCTGTTTCAATCTGTATTTCTTTGCTGACAACAGCGCTGTATAACCTTGGAGACTGTAATACTATATTTACAAGCCACTGTTCACATGTTCTCCAGGCAGTGTTTGGTAACACATGCTTCCATGTCCCCCTGGCCCAAACTCTTCCCACTCACCAGGGGAGCACCCATGCTCTCCTGAGAGAAGCACAGATAATTTCAGAGTCAAGTTAGATCCAGAAAATGCTTAGAAGGAATTGCATGTATATATGCCAAAAAGAAGTACATTCTCCCATACCTAAAGCTCCAGTGGCTCTTAGCATCCTGACATTTGCTAGGGTAAAGGAAGGTCCGATGTGTTCACTTTAAATCCCCCAAATAGAAACTAAGCTGTCATTTTGATTATTCTGAGGCCGATTTTCCCTGCTTTCCTTCTTTTCCATTCATCTAGGTGCACTCCTGCCCTCTCACCACAGGTTATTAGGTCCGGACCCATCACAGAAAGCAGAGCAGGAGAATCTCAGCCAGTGTCCTCTTTGTGAGATACTCCTCAAAGTAAAAATTTTTAAAGTCTGATTGAGCAGTGGCTGCAGTACTTTGGCCACCTGATGCAAAGAGCCGACTCATTAGAAAAAACCCTGATGCTCGGAAGGATTGAGGGCAGGAGGAGAATGGGGTGACAGAGGATGAGATGGTTGGATGGCATCATCAAACTCAATGGATATGAGTTTGAACAAACTCTGGGAGATAGTGAAGGACAGGGAAAGCTGGAGTGCTGCAGTCCATGGGGTTCAAAGAGCCGGACACGACTGAGAGACTGGACGACAACAACAATTGAATAATAGTAGGGTGACTGGGGAAATAAGGCGAGGATTCCTTTATATTGGCAGGTGTAAAATGGTGACAGTCTGACCAGGAGTTTGCCAGGCTCTGTCCTAAAGACCTTTCTCCCTTTGCTGTTCTTTGCGGTGCATCTGAAGTTGCTGGTGGATGGTTTTATCCCCTCAGCACAGCTCCAAGAGGCAGGAGACGGCCTGATCGCTCCCAGCTGTCTGGATTTTTAAGACTGAGAGGGAGGGTGGGGAGATTGCCACCTAGCTCCTTTCGAGGAACAGAGTGGGAGAGGGCCAGGGCCTGGCGTGCTGGAGAGAGGGTCTCCACCCCCACCACACACCCCCTCAGCCCTGCCGTGCTTTAGCCTTCCTCGTTCTCCAGCCTCTGGCCTGCTCCCTAAATGGAGCTCTGTATGAGATCAGCAGTATTTAGCGACTGGAAGTCTGACATAATGCACTTTCTCATAATTTATTAAAGTTGCTAATACATTTGAAAAAATATGTGAAGAACATGGAAAACCTCTGGGTAATATCGTCCAGTGCATTAACCCTCCATTGATTTGGCACCTCAATCAGAGTAAGAGCCAGAGCCCTGCTGAGGAGCCTGGTCACCCGGGGCTCTGGTCGCCCCGCCTCCCCACCTCTCCCGTCTCAGTGACGGCTCTTCCAGCGGCGCGCTCTGCTCCAGCCGCACTGCCTCGGTTGTTCTAGAATACTCTAGGCGCACTTCCGCCTGTGGACCGCTGCGCTTCCTGTCTCCACCAGGCTCGTTCCCCTGCCTCTGTCGGCTCTCAGCTGGCCTCTGCTCTCGGAGACCTCCTTCCGTCCCTCTTAACAAAAACTGCCGAGTTCCCCAGCCACGCACTTCCTGGCTTCCTTAGATTGAACCCCACTGCGCTCACTATATATGGTATTGGCCAAAAAGTTCTTTGGGGATAAGTTTTTGGCCAGCCCAGTGTTTTTCTTCTCTGTCTTCTCTAGTGCCTGTCTTCCCACCGACCCCCCCCCCCCGGCCCTCATTAAATGTAAGCTCAGTGGAGGGTAGAAACTTTTGCGTGCGTGTTTTTTCTTATTCTCTGTCCAGTGCTGAGAACAGAGGAAAGTGCAAGTCGCTCAGTCATGTCCAACTCTTTGCGACCCCATGGACTATACAGACCATGGAATTCTGCAGGCCAGAATACTGGAGTGGGCAGCCATTCCCTTCTTCAGCATATCTTCCCAACCCAGGGACTGAACCCAGGTCTCCCACATTGCAGGCAGATTCTTTGCCAGCCGAGCCACAAGGGAAGCCCGAGAACAGAGGAGATGCTCATGAAATACACAGTGAGTGAATGAATCTGGAAATGGTAGTGAATTCTGTCTAGGATCGTGATATACACATTAGTCTGAAACTATAGATTGATATGGGCTTCCTCTGTGGCGCTAGTGGTAAAAAAAACCCTGCCTGCCAACGCAGGAGAACTAAGAGATGCGAGTTTCATCCCTGAGTCACGAAGATCCCATGGAAGAGGGCGTGGTAACAGACCCCAGTATTCTTGCCTGGAGAATCCCGTGGACAGAGCAGACTGACAGGCTACAGTCCAAGGGGTTGCAAAGAGTCAGACACAACTGAAGTGACTTAGCACCACGCACACATAGATTGATGTATGCATAACCCGTGTATCTCCTGGACATCCAGGTGCCTCACCTGCAGATTTTGAGGGCTTGTGCGTTCCCCAAACATGAAGGTGCCTGAGGCTGTTAGCACTGCCTCCTTCTGCCTTAAGACCTGGAGATGTGCTGGCAGCAGCTGACTCAGGTCGTTCCCCTCAATTATTAATGTATTAAAATCCAACTATATTTTTTAAATGTATTCAATCACCTTAATTGGATTTGTAAGAATGCATGATTTATGAAACACTACATGGATCCTTTCAGCTACTATTACAATCAAATATTACTCATTACTACAGTTTCTTCCCTTTCTTCTCTTCATGTGTCTGCTGCTGCTTCTGCTGCTGAGTCGCTTCAGTTGTGTCCGACTCTGTGCAACCCCATAGACAGCAGCCCGCCAGGCTCCCCCGTCCCTGGGATTCTCCAGGCAAGAACACTGGAGTGGGTTGCCATTTCCTTCTCTAATGCGTGAAAATGAAGTAGCTCAGTCGTGTCCGACTTGTAGCAACCCCATGGACTGCAACCTACCAGGCTCCTCCGTCCATGGGATTTTCCAGGCAAGAGTACTGGAGTGGGGTGCCATCACCTTCTCCACTTCATGTGTCTAGAGTTTCTTAAAGTTAGAAACAATTTATTTTTCATCTTTTGTATCCACTTGGGCCTAGTACAGAACCACACATAGCATAGGAATTAATCATTTATATTCTCAGAGCGTAGGGGAGTTTTGGCAGAGCCAGGTTTGAATAGGTTCAAATTTTGGATCTTCCCCTTACTTGCTGTATGGCCTTGGAAAGATACCCTCTCTGAGCCTTGGTTTCCACATCTGAAAAATGGGGATTAAAAATAAGATTTACCCCCAGCGGCTTGTAATAAACATTAATAGGATGTTCCTGTGAAACACATAGTACCATGCTTGGTGCATTGTGAACATTCATTGGATGTCACTTGTGTAAGTAAGATGAACGTGTGAACATGTGAAAGAAGCACAGTGAGAGCAGTGGTTCAGGAATCACACTGTTTAAATCCTGTTTCTTCCTCTGGCTCTTTTGATGACCTGGGACCAGACGGTTAGCCTACCAGGTCTAGGTTGTCCCATGCATCACATGGAGATATTAATGGTGCCTCCCTTTCCGATAGGTTTGCTGAGACAGTGCTGGTGTAGCACTTAGCACAGTACTGCTGCTAAGTTGCTTCAGTTGTGTCCGACTCTGTGCAACCCCATAGACGGCAGTCCACCAGGCTCCCCTGTCCCTGGGATTCTCCAGGCAAGAACACTGGAGTGGGTTGCCATTTCCTTGTCCAATGCATGAAAGTGAAAAGTGAAAGTGAAGTTGCTCGGTCATAGCACAGTACTAGCATGCATTTAATAATAAGTAGTCAATAATAATAATAATATCAGTAGTGTACTCAATAAATGTTACCAAGTATTGCTACCCTATATATGGTTCTCTTAAAAAAATAATAATACTGGACTGTAATAATGGATGGATTCAGTTTACAAATAAACCTGACCAGCAATTCCTGGACTATGAAGAGCTTAAGTGTCCAAGCAATAGTCATGTATCGATGTGAGAGCTGGACTATTCATTAAGAAGGCTGAGTGCGGAAGAATTGATGCTTTTGAATGTGGTGCTGGAGAAGACTTTTAAGAGTCCATTGGACAGTAAGGGATCAAACCAGTCAATCCTAAAGGACATCATCCCTGAATATTCATTCTAAGAGCTGATGCTGAAGCTTTAGCCACCTGATGCAGAGAGCTGACTCACTGGAAAAGACTCTGATGCTGGGAATGATTGAGGGCAGGAGGAGAAGAGGGTGTTACAGAGGATGGGATGGTTGGATGGCATCACTGACTCAGTGGACATGAATTTGAGCAAGCTCCAGAGATAGTAAAGAAGGAAGCCAGGCGTGCTGCAGTCCACGGGGTGGCAAAGAGCTGGACACAACTGAGTGTTGGACAACAGCAAAGTGTCCAACCAGCTCAAGAATCCACAAACAGGGAGCACTGGGGTTTGCTGAGGGACAACACCCCTTCCACAGTCTTAAGGAGGAGAGGGAGCAGTGCCATATTTCAGTGTTTGGCTGGATGATCTGACCAGAGGGGCTCCAGAGTCTGGGGTTAGTTCTGCCCCCCGGACCAAAGAGACGCTGACCATGAGCCCCAGGGTGCAGTCTGCCCTCCTAGGTACATCCTGGGGAAATATTCAGCAGTAGGACGCCTGAGAAAAATGGGCGGATTGTCCAATGAGGGGCGTGACATTGAGGACAAGTCCAGGTTGTTGGCTCTGTAGGCGGGCAGCAGCTGGCCCCCGGTGGGGCACAGCTGGGCAGACCTCATCCCTGAACCTCGTCCTCTTCCAAAATCGCCTGGTGCGTCCAAGTGCCTGTGGAGGTGGCCCTGCTTGGCAGGAACACATATCAACCTTTTCAAAAGCAACTTCAAAATGCTGGCCAAATTTACACATTTTCTTTGACTTCCCTCCTGCTTGACTGTGCAATCCTCCCCTCCTCCATCTGCCACCTTTGTGCAATTTTAATATCAAGGATCATTTTTATCAAGTCTTTCTCTGTAATCAGGATATAAAAATGATCCCAGCATTTCTCTTTGAAAATGGATCTTCAGAGACTCAGTAGGCCTTTATGCATGACTAATAAGTTCTTCAGTGAAACATTTTGTCTTTTACTAAAATAAATCTCTCCTCTTAAATCTTCCATGTGAAAAATCTGACAGCATTTAAACCGACGAGTTTCATTTGCAGAAAATCTTTGTACTTGTTCAGGATTTAGGAGTTGTTGTAGTTTGGTTTTGGTCAGACAAGGGGATCTGGTTACCACAGTTCATGAAAAAAATCGGAATGCCTGTTCACAGACCAAATCCTTGTGTCAGAAGATAGCACTGTGTTTTCCTTGTATAGCCTCCAATCTCATGAAAAAAAAAAAAAAACCCTTCATCTGGCATTTCTTATAGGTGACTGTATTTGCTTCAAGGGCTGCGGCAACAATCGCCACAAGCCAGGTGACTTAGAACAATAGGAATTTATTCTCTCCCAGTTTGGGAAGCTGGAAAAGTCTGAAAGGAGGTGTCAGCAGGGCCATGCTTCCTTTAAAGGTCAAGGGAAGGAGCTGTTCCAGGCCTCTCTTCCAGCTTCTGACAGCTTCTAATGTTCGTTGGGCTAGAGATGGCCATCTTTTCCCTGTGTCTCTTTACACTGTCTGTCCCTGTGTCTGAATTTCTCCTTTTTATAAGGACACCAGTCATGTTGGATTAAAGCCCACCTCGATGACCTCATCTTTATCTAATCACCTCTGTGAAGACTATCTGCAAATAAGCTCACATTCCAAGGACCTGGAGCTTAAGACATCGACCTNTGGCATAGTCAATAAAGCAGAAATAGATGTTTTTCTGGAACTCTCTTGGTTTTTCCATGATCCAGCAGATGTTGGCAATTTGATCTCTGGTTCCTCTGCCTTTTCTAAAACCAGCTTGAACATCTGGAAGTTCACGGTTCATGTATTGCTGAAGCCTGGCTTGGAGAATTTTGAGCAGTTAGAGCTTTGGGTTTCTCGTATCTACACAAACTGTGTAAAATTGTTTATGTAAAGAAGACCTCTTATGTGTGACAGCTGAAACTTGTCATTAACCCTGAATGACCTAAAAATAGCAATTCCAGTAAATACTAACCTTTTTTTTTTCTATTTCTATTCAGAGCACTAAAAAAAAAAGAGAGAGANGACCTCTTATGTGTGACAGCTGAAACTTGTCATTAACCCTGAATGACCTAAAAATAGCAATTCCAGTAAATACTAACCTTTTTTTTTTCTATTTCTATTCAGAGCACTAAAAAAAAAAGAGAGAGACTATTCAAATTAAAGCAATCCTCTACTCATATTTTTACATCCATTCTCTCTCTTTTGCCATCCTTCTCAACTTCCACC
The DNA here is from genome assembly GCA_006410735.1 of Raphicerus campestris. Classification (NCBI taxonomy): domain Eukaryota; kingdom Metazoa; phylum Chordata; class Mammalia; order Artiodactyla; family Bovidae; genus Raphicerus; species Raphicerus campestris. The sequence goes on along the minus strand of SJYW01031431.1, from coordinate 271,060 downwards.
AAGTTCACAAATATAGAGACCTCTTATCCTCAGTTTCTAAGCCAATGCCTGATAATAGTAGGTGCTAAGGTGCTTTAACTCTGTCATTCTACTAAGAAATAAATTCTATTAATCACAGAATCTTGAAGGTTAAAGAAGTCTTAGCGATCTCTGCATCCAGTTGATTGTTTTACAGATGAGAAAGCTGAGGCCCCCTAAATGTGAAGTGACTTCCCAAGGTACCTGGATGTTGCTGCTGCTGCCAAGTAACTTCAGTCATGTCCAACTCTGTGTGACCCCATAGACGGCAGCCCACCATGCTCCCCCATCCCTGGAATTCTCCAAGCAAGAACACTGGAGTGGGTTGCCATTTCCTTCTCCAGAATCTGGCCCTACCAACCACCAATTATACAACCTTTGGAAAATTTCTTGATCTTTCTGAGCCCATTAACTATTTTGTAACATCGTAATCATTACAGTTGTTATAAGGAGAAAATGAGATAACCCTGTATAAACTGTCTGGCACGTGGTTAGTCAATAATATTCCTCACTCCAAGCATATAAGTAAGAAAAGTAGGAAATTGTATTAATTCTCATAGAAAAGAAGGTTCCATCAATAAATTACTAATTCAGTGTATTAAATCATGTTCCATTCCCTGAAAATAGTTTATACAGTTCCTTAAGAGTCCCAGTTGTATCAAGAGATAAGAGCATTTACAAGAAAATCATGTTTTTCCAGGCTAATCAAAATTTTTGCCTGCATCTACAAAGCATTATATTAGAAGTGATGCGGTGGTTTAGTCACTAAATCACGGCCAACTTTTTGCGAACCCATGGACTATAGCTGGCCAGGCTCCTCTCTTCATGGAATTTCCCAGGCAAGAATACTGGAGTGGATTGCCATTTCCTTCTCCAGGGGATCTTTCCAACCCAGGAATCAAACCCACGTCTCCTGCACATGTCTCCTGAATTGAAGGTGGATTCTTTACTGCTGAAACATCGGAGAAGCCCCTTACAATAGAAGACTAGTGATCAAATTGACCATTATATGAACGAGCCAAATATAACAGCCAGACTGGTAGACATCAGACTGTATCACAAATTCTAACTCTGTTCTGTGGAACTCTGCTTTCCCAAATCCCCTCATGAGGCCCAGTGTATGTTTATGAGTGTAAGCCCATACATACATCTTGTATACCTGAGCCTTTCTGGGTGTTATCTCCCTAGTGAACTGACTGTGTTTAAAGAGAGTTTGAATTGAGGTTGTCTGGGGGCAATTTACCCTCTATACAAGAAACATCACTCTGTTTAGTCCTCCCCTACAGCTACTAATGGGGCAGTGGCTACATCCTGTATCCCATGACCACCTCCCACCATAGATGGAGTGAATGTATTTGGATACCTGACATAAGGCAGCCAATCCGAAGGCTGGCCACACACCTCTGTTGAAGGATCTGGCGTAATCTGAATGTGCTCTTGGAGATTTGATTGTCGCAAACCCTGAGACTAAGGCCGTTGTCAAGGGAGGACAGAAAGAGAAGTAAAAAGGAGAGCCTGAGGCAAACTGGCAGGGCTGGAGGGACCCCAGGACATCATAAAACAATGAGTAAAGCATAGTTATGATTAAATCTTCATCTCAAAAGTCTATGGAGAAAAGTAGACGGAGAGATGCCAAGGCTGCTTTGATTCGGACCATTTTCAATTGTGGGTCCAGTTTGCCTGTATTTTTACATTAGACCTTCCAATACTGGACCCAAGTTGTCTATTTCAGGAACTTCCCTGGTGGTCCAGTGGATAAGAATCTACCTTCCAATGCATGGGACATGGGTTCGATCCCTAGTCTGGTAACTAAGATCCCCTGTGCCCCGGGGGTAATTAAGCTTATGAGCTGCAAAGTTAAGCCCATGCAGAAGACCCAGCACGGCCAAAACAAACAAACAAAAAAGTGTCTATTGCATACATTAGGAAGCTGGATGAAGCATCCACAATATGAACTTGAGCCTAAGGAGACACGCCAACCTTGCCCATGGCTGTAGAACTACTTTAGCATTAATGTGACCTAGTCCTTCTGGTGTCCCTGTGTCTGCCTCAGTGTCCTCCCTGCAGAGGGTAGCACAGTTTCTCATGTTGCCAGCACCAGGGCCTCAGGACAGCACGGGCTGATGAGCTCAGACCACCAGGACTAGACCAGGATCTCTGTCTGCCCTTCTCCATGGCAGTACTGGGAGCCTCACACTTGGGAAGGATCCCGAGCTGCCAAACGCACAGCTAAAACAAGCGGGAGGCAGAGTGAGAACTCCAGATGTTTAGAATTAGGACGACTGTAAACAAATTCGTTTCTCCAGATCCACCCAGCTCGCTTTTTAAAATTACTTTTATATCTGGTAAACAAGCTCATATTCTCTTTTCTTGGTTGCAAATAGACTAATTCTTCAGGGAATGACAATTCTCTTACTGGTTAGCACAGTTCGTTATTCTTTCTCCAGAAATTGCATCATTCACGCATCAACATGATTCTCTCAATCGGTAGTTTGGAAAAGATGGGAATACAGTGTAAACATTAATTACCATTTGCAGCCACTCTTCAAAGACTGGCTTTAGGCACACCTGTCACCTAATTAATTTTATTTTTCACTGTGCCAACTTGAACGTCCCAGCGTTACTTTTGTTGTACACACTTCACAACGTCAAAACCTGACATTAAATGTTATATAACTGTCACGGGAGCTGGGCAGGGACATGGGCGGCAGCGTTCATGTAGCAAGCTGATCTGTTGCAGGTGATCATCTGAGATCACCTGTGCATCAGTTACTAAGAAATGCCCACTCCTAGACTAATACTCCTTCCATCACTCAAATCAAGGATGTCTTCAGCCAACCTGGAGCGCACATTTCAAGAAATCAGATAGTGCTGATTACTATCCCCACAGCATAAATGTGGCACATAATTATTCACATACTGTCATCGTTCCAGCATGCACATCTAGCAAGTTCAAAGCTTCCTTTTGATAAGGCAGAGTAAACATGCTCCTCTGATCACCCTCCACACTGCCTGGAAGGGTCTGACTTGACTCTGCGGTCATGTTTCCTTAGGGTCTTTTGTCAGAGTTAGAATCCATTCAGAACAACAGTAACATCTCAGGAAGATTCTCTGTTCAACAGGTTTGAGCAAGGTTGACAATCAGCTAATGCCCGATCCACTCCTTGTGTGTTCCAACTCTGATGTATGTTCCAACACATCTGCGCTCGCACACACACAGATGCACACCTTCGCATAGATGACGTGATTGTGAAATGGTTGACAAAGAGTTGAAGGCTACTTCTAACTGTGAAAGCTACTTCTAACTTTCTAACTAAAACTAAAACTCTTTTTTTCTCCCCCAGGGCCGTTGTTCAAGAGAGAACTGCAAGTATCTTCACCCTCCCACACACTTAAAAACTCAACTAGAAATTAATGGGAGGAACAATTTGATCCAGCAAAAAACTGCAGCAGCCATGCTTGCCCAGCAGATGCAATTTATGTTTCCAGGAACCCCACTCCATCCCGTGGTGAGTACACTGAAGCTAACGAGGACGCGCTTGCTGATCAAAGTGTCGGTTCAGGCAGTGTACCAACCGGTGACCTAGAATGGCCTCTCTCTACTTTGTCTCTTTGGCTACAATTAAAGCAGATAGCTTTGAAGCTAAATAGATGCTGAAAAGAGGGTCTTTTAGATTATCCAAATGGGAAAAAAAATGCTGCATGAGGAGACTGTAGGCAAAGGCAATTTCTAATCGATACCGGGAAAATCTGTCACTCCAGCTCTTTCTCACCAGTCACCTCCACATTTGAGCTATCTTAGAAGGGAAATAGTTCTCCACTGAGAGTATGAATCAATGATCTGTGTAAAGAGGAGATTTTGATGCCTAAAACATGTTTAGCAATGCAACCGATTATTCCGTTTCAATGGTATCATTTTAAGGAAGGGGAAAAATGAAACCAGAGAAGTTAATGGATTTACCCAATGTCCTGCAGTTAATCGGTTGTGGAGCTGGGCCTAGGCCTCAGACATCTTGACCAGGGCGCTTTCTGCTGTCTGCGCCACTCCCGACCACCACCACCCCCCGGGCCTGAAGGAAGCCTGAACCAGGGTGCCTCAGCCACCCACACCTGCTGTGTCAGAGGCCTGCAGAGGGTGTGGCAGCCGTGGTGAGGACCACAAGATTAAACGCCAAGGGAGTTCAGTCTATGAATATGTATTGTGTAATATTTCCTCCCTGACTTCACAGTGTTTGAAAGTATTTCCTCAAAGGTCTGGAAATTGCTTTAGGAATGAGGCCCTGAGGGAAAGGAGTGCTTTTTTTTTTTGCCTTTAGTGAAGTTTGTTCACATTTGTAAATTATTTGTCAAAAACAAGCTAATTTAAAAAAAAAAAAAGCAAGTGAAGTGAGTGAATTTGCTTTTTTTAAAAAAAGTACATACACAAAAGACGATTATTTAAAAATCAGTTTTTATTGTATGAAAATTCTATTGTTATTGAAAGCTGCTAAACGAAAAAAGGATAGCTACCAGGGAGCTGTATTTTCTTATTGTGGGTCTGTGAGATGAGATGCGGAAGGTGGGGGCTGTCCAGGAAGAGGGGAGAGGATCTGGGTAGATGGTTGGCAGTTCTGCTTGTCTCCAGGTTTCTACCCGAGAGTAGTGAGTGGCACCAAGTGGCCAGGAACCAGCTCTGCCCAGAGTGAAAAAGTGCAGGTGCAGGTGTGAAGGACCTCAGATAAATAAGCTACAGTCTTGTAGGTGTAGACAGACTCAGGGGAAAGGCACAGCAAGCTTCAAGCCCAGGGAACTAGATTTCAGATGAGGCAGGAAAGGCTGCTTGGAGGAAATCCCGAATAAGTACCTCTTAGGGCTTCCCTGGCGGCCCAGCAGTAAAGAGTCTCTCTGCCAATGCGGGAGACGCAGGTTCGATCCCTGGGTCAGGAAGATCCCCATGGAGGAGAAAATGGAAACCCACTCTTGTAATCTTGCCTGGAGAAATCCCATGGACAGAGGAGCCTGGCGGGCCACAGTCTAAAGGGTCCTAAAGAGTCAGACACGACTAAGCAACTAAGCACACACATAGGCATTTAAATGGATCTATTTAAAACCACTCACAAGAATGTTTTATGGTTTCTTTGTTGATATACACATATAAATTATTTTATTAAATTACCTAAATGCTAAAATAATTTAGTTATACGTATTAAATAATGTCTATGGGAATAAACTGAGAACCACCTAGGTCAACATAGTCGCAGTGCATTATAGCTCAACTCATTTTAATCATTCACTTCTTATTTATTTAGAATCTGTAAGGATTGACCCTGGTACTCAATAATGGCCTGTTAATAAGAAATTCCATTCATGTTCTAAACTGTTAATTGAATTTTCTTTGAAAGTTATGTTTCCGTACTGTCTCATATATTAATTAGAGGACAGTAATCACGATTGCACTATGAGAAAGAAGTATTGCATTTAAATATTTTAAGAGAGTTCTTTAAATCACAAGAAAAATTGGAACACAAAAATGTAATAAACTTAAAAGTCATTGACTCTACAAACAAGCAATTTCAGAGTCACAGGAATGAATTAGTGACAGTAGAATAGGTCCTAGAACCTTCCAAGGAAATAGGGTCTTTGTAGATGTGATTGAGTTGGGCATCTTGAGATGGGGACATTCTCCAGGATTAAATGCGATCACAGGCATCCTTATAAGAGAGGCAGAGGGAGAGTCAACACACATACAGCAGAGAAGAAAGGCAGTGTGCTCATGGAGGCCGAGACTGGAGCGGTGGGGCCACAAACCAAGGAACGCCAGCAGCCACCAGGAGACGGAAGAGTCAAGGGACCGATTCTTAGCTTCTCTGGAGCCTCCCGAGGGAACACAGTCTTGCCAGAACCTTGATTTTGTCCCAGTGCAACTGGTTTCACACTTACGGCCTCCGGAACTCTGAAAGAAGAAATGCGTGTTGTGTAAGCCACCAGGTCAGTGGGAATCTGTTAGACCAGCCTCGGGAAGCTAATACATGCAGAAATTGCACAAGACAAAGAAATGGCTAAACAGAGTCACAAGTACCACTCTATTTTTAGGTTTCCTTCTAGGGTAAGCTTCTCTAAAGAGCTCCGGATGGTTTTTTCACACCCTTTATCTTCCATCTGCCCTGAAATCTCTCATCTGCTGAAGGTGAAGAAGTTGGTGAAGTTGCTGAAGAATCTGCCTGCAGTGCAGGAGACCTCGGTTTGATTTCCAGGGTCAGGAAGATCCGCTGGAGAAGGGATAGGCTACCCACTCCAGTATTCTTGGGCTCCTCTTGTGGCTCAGCTGGTAAAGAATCCGCCTGCAAAGTGGGAGACCTAGGTTCTATCCCTGGGTTGGGAAGATCCCCTGGAGAAGGGAAAGGCTACCCACTCCAGTATTCTTGGGCTTCCCTTGTGGCTCAGCTGGTAAAGATTCTTCCTGTAATGCAGGAGACCTGGGTTCTGTCCCTGGGTTGGGAAGATCCCCTGGAGAAGGGAAAGGCTACCCACTCCAGTATTCTGGCCTGGAGAATTCCACGGGGTCGCAAAGAGTCGGACACAACTGAGCGACTTTCACTCTTCTCTATTCTACGCTGAGGCTGCTATACACTGATGGACCCAGTGCTGGCTGCCTCTGTCACTTACCTGCTCCTTCATGGTCTCATCGATTCTACAGGCTGAGAACTACCAAAGGCATGTTCCCAGTCCAGATGTCTCCTCTGAGCCCCAGGTTTAGGTACCCAACCTCCTACTGGTCTCCACTTCAGACTTTTCACAGGAACTTGACATGCTTAGGACCAGTTTTTCATTCTGCTCCCTTCTCAGTGTAGCCAGCAGTTTCAAACCAAAACCCAGCAGGTTCTCTCACATCCAGTTCATCAGCAAGTCCTGTTGTATGCCCTCAAGCCCACCTACTTCTCCTTCTCCCAGGACCGTCATCTTAGCTGCCGTCAACCTTTCTTTCAAAATGCTTTATAGGTTTTACCCTTCTTGTGGTTTTTGGTTAGTTAATCAGTTATATCCAACTCTTTGTGACCCCATGGACTGTAGCCCACCTGGGTCCTCTGTCCATGGGATTTCCCAGGCCAGGATACTGGAATGGGTTGCCATTTCCTTCTCCAGGGGATCTTCCCAACCCAGGGATCGAACCCCTGTCTCCTGCATTGCAGGTGGATTCTCCACCGCTGAGCCACAACTCTTGCTTTATTCTCATGGGCACAGCAACCAGAGGAATCTTTTGAACACATAAATGGTATAACATCACTCCCTTACTTAAAACCCTTCAATGCTTTCCCATTTCACTGGAGACCAAGTCTAAATGTGTAACCTTGATTTTATTTACAGTGTCAAGTCCCTACCCAGCTCACCTCATCAGAGGTCACTCTTCCCATGTCCCCTGAGACCAAACCAAACTTTCAGCTCTGTGAACACACAGAGCTCCTGTTTGCTTAAAGGCCTTTACTTTTGCTGGAAGCTTCCTACTGATCTTCATATTTTAATTTCATTTTATTCATAAGGACTCCAACTCTGTCAGCTGCAACCCACTGCCAGTCTCTATCTCTAGCCTCTATCTTCTCTCCATCTCAGAAGTGAAGCCTCTGCATTTCTGCTTATCCGTAAAATCACAAGTGAGTTGTGATTTTATTTCTTTGTTCTTCCCCATTAGGGTTTAAGTTCAATAAACGGAGACACAGGGTTCTGGCACCATGTCTGTACCAGCAATGAATAGTTATTGAATAAATGAAAATGCCAATGATTCTTTCCTCTTATAACTCTTCTGTCTCAAATTCATTACGTCTGCAGAGTCTCATTCACCCTTCCTCCGAGGCGTTTTTCCTTCTCCAGTTCCTAATGGGGTATGTCAGCAGTTCTTCTCTCCTTTCCTTCCAACCGTACAGACCCACCCCTCGACTCCCACACAAACATCACACGTACACTCACAATAAAGTGTCAGGTGGGTGGCCTTTAATACGACAGAGATTAAGAGCCTGTGCGATCCAGTCCTTAGTGGCAAGATCTTGCACTGAGCATTCTGCCCTCCACAGATGCTCCTGGCAATAAAGGGAGAAGGCTTAAGAGATGCCGTGTTTTAGGCCTTTCAGTTTAAGTACCAAATACCTGTCCTTTGAAGTCAAAGCTTTCTAAATGCATGAGCTCTCATGTTCTTGTTTTAAAAAGGCAATCGACCATATTTTAGAGCCATAAGATACGTCAGGCCACTTAGTCCTCCCCAGCCCTGATCCTTTCAAGCCAACTACAAAATATCAAAGTGCATGTGTGCATATGTGTGAGTGTGTGTGATCTTTGAGGCCACATCTACTGCCGTAAGTTACAGAGAAAGAAGAGTGGGGAGTGAGAAGCCAAGGAGAGAAGCACAGACTCTTGGGGTGAAGTCCAGAGGGAAGATGGCAAGACCCCCATTTCAGACGTGATTTTCTTCTAGAAGACTTTCTGCATCTCTTGTCCTCTGGCCTCACTGCAGTTGTTGCTGGGAGATGACAAGGACCAAATGGATCTCAGACCACCTGGCAACAGCCCCCCTCCAGGAACCACGGGGCCAGCTCTCCCGGCCCTGGCGGGTGGGCTCCCAAGAGCAGAGTCCCCTGGAGATGCTGCCTTTCTTCTAGCTACCGGCTCAGACCCGAATCCAGACATCAGCCTCCACTCTACCTTGAGACTTTCGCTCGAATCCAGGATCTGAGACCCCCTTTCCCAGGCAGAGGGCTGTTCAGAGCAGCCCTAACCTCCTGTCTGCGGGAGGCCCTGGGCTGACTGTGGGACATGGCTCCCCACAAAGGCTCACTCTGTACACTTAATGTCTGTAAGGGCAACTCGTGGTGGGTTATTTTATTTTTCCCCCCTCTTCTGTTTTATGAAATTACCAACAAAATCTACTAAGGGCAGAGGAGTCAGAACAGCCCCAGACTGGGAGCCAGGAGTCCGGGGCTCTGCCCTGACTCCACCTTGGCAGCACTGGCCTTGGGTAATCCATGCAGCCTCTGGTCTCAATTGCTTTCACCTGTAAGACTGTGCAGTTCTGGCTGCCAGGCTCGCTTCTCGCAGCTGTTGAGGAGATTAAAGCAGACACTATGTGTGAGAACGCTTTTGAGAACAGCCCAACCTTTCACAGATGTAAGGTATTACTGTCACTAAGAATAACAACAACAATAATAATACAGTGTCCATCTCTGAAAATCACTATATTTTTTTTAACTTTTCAACTNTGTGTGAGAACGCTTTTGAGAACAGCCCAACCTTTCACAGATGTAAGGTATTACTGTCACTAAGAATAACAACAACAATAATAATACAGTGTCCATCTCTGAAAATCACTATATTTTTTTTAACTTTTCAACTTCAACGAAAAACACTCTTGATAAGAAAAAAAGAGAAAATATTTAATTGAGTCTATCTTCATAAAGTCTATTAACTTTTAACTTTCACGTGAAAGAAAACATATACCTTCCCAGTCTGCATTCAAAGTAGAGACGATGTTTGCCTTCACTTAATAAGATTTTTATACCTCTATTGTTACATTGCTATGCTAATTACATTCCTGTTATGGAATCAATGGATAATTTTTTGAGGGGGGACTTTATTGATACTAAATTTTACACTACTAATGATAGCTGCTATTTTTGAAGTCCAGCTATGGGAAGTAAGAGAGAAATAACATCTTGCTCAGCCCAACTCTTTAAGTAGTTTTACTTCCCTTCTGCAGAAAAGCTCAGGGTAAAAATTTCCTGTCCAGGGTGAAAATGAATAATTTGGCCAACCTCAGGATTTTGAATTCATGTCTCCCTTTGTCTCATATTTGTGTTTTTACTTTTAAATAATACTCTCCATGAACTTTATTACAGCTGTGTATCAGTAGAACAAACTGCAACATTCCTTTTTTGATCATTAAATTAGATGAACAAGTAACATATTTGAGAAAGCAAAATTTAGCTAATTGCAAGAGATTTGTTGATATCCAAAAAGGTTTGGGGAAATGAGTTTTGAGGTTCTGACAGCACATGGACAGTCAAGATACAACATGAATTTCTGTCACCATGCTGATCCGGGCTTCAAATGAACTACGAGGGAGGGATGTTGGGAATTTGATTCAATAGAAGTCAAAAATGGAGATATGGGGGAGGGCTCTTTTTTCTTAATGTTTATTTTGATCATTAGTCTTTGAGTTAATTACACAACTAGTACTAGGTTTTCTTAATATTTATTTTCACTCATTTATGACAGTGGTCCTGAAATTGGGCCGCACATCAAATCATGTAATAAAATTTCTAATGGAAATTTCAAGCCCCCCCTCAACCCAAATCTGTTAAGTCAGAATTTGTGATATCTCTACCTATGAAATTCCCTCCAGGCATTTCTGATCTAGCTGGTTCTTTGAATCACTGGTCATTTTTTGTGATTTATGACCTTTCAGAATTGATTCTCTTAAATCTTAACATTATATCGTCCTTATACCATTTAAATCACTTGACTTCTTTTCAGTGGTACTGAATTATAAAAGCTACAGTTACTGAAAACCACAACGTTCTATAATTATGACTCAAATGGGTTGAAAATGGAAAACATACACATATAAAATTTTGTAGAAAGTCAAGGAGGAAAAAAAATTCTAGCTGCCATCAATTTCCCATGTTGAGACCTCATGTTGCAACTTTCTCCCAAAGTGAATTGTATGGCGGAGCCATAAAGATCTAAGAGCCCCTCGAGGGAATACTGGCAGCAGCTCTGGAAGGCCATTAGAATCACCTCTTCCATCCCTCCCCACCCCCAGCCACTTCAGTAAAGACTTTCAGCCTCTCTAAGAGCTCCCCGTGCAAACTATCAATAATTCACTGTTTTCTAACATGATCATTTGTAAGAGATATTTTTCTGTTATTGCTGTCAACAAAAACCTGTTTAATTCGCACAGATTATTATTTTCCCCATATGTTCCACAACTCAGAGCTATAAATAGACAACAGGAATGTTACCCACAATGTACAAATAGAGAAGCAGCAGGACGTGGCCAATGGCGTTGTTCAATATGAGAAAACTGCGTTGACGTGTCATTGCAAATATATGAAAACTGGTCCTAAAAATGAATAGGTTAAAAGTCATCCAATAACAAAAAGCAAACCAACGAAACGATACAGTCCCAAATCACTGCAAAATTTATTCTAAGAAAAATCTTTATCTAGCATCTTGAATTTTTAACATCAGCTCCTTTAAAGTGAAGCCGAGTTTGTCCTTCTCTTAAATGTACATTATTTCCTTTCTGAAAGGTGTCCTTCCAGGTGAAGCTTTTGAAAACCATCATCCCATCAACCCTCTAGTATATTTTGTCTTATCCCTGGACAAAGAGGACAGTGATGAAGAGGTTTTAATAGGGTCCTCTCATGCCTTTATCACTGCCACGTTGACTTTGTGACCTAGGAAACCAAAGCAACTTTTAATGGCCAACAGAAAAGTTCAAGCTTTTCCATTCAACCTCTCAGGAAAAGAAGACCGGATCTAGACATAGTTGAGCTAGAGCAAGAAATAGCAGGTCTATGTGAAAACTGCCTATGAATTTGGGGATTTTACATACTAGTGATAGAATATGGAGGCATACTGGTAAGTCTGAGCAAAATAAAATACCAAATAATCCCCAGTTCTTGAGAGTGTACAAATTTGATCAGTCTGAAAATCAGACTATATTCATGGTGTTTCTTTTTTCTTCTCCCTTTGAGAGCCATGTAGAGCACATCAGAGATCATGAGTCAGTGTTCCGTAAATTTTACTGTCTTCATGTAACACTCACTAGTGTGGAATGATGAGCCACTGGAATAGAATAACCATTTTCTTATCTTGAGAACACTTTCATGGGAATAAAAGTTTAAGCCGGTTCCTGTAGTTAGGTTTCGATAATATTCTCCTTTTTGTTTATATAGTTTGGGAAAGAGAGGGTCTATGTGGATTTCATTTTTATTAAGCACAAAACAGAGAGGCTTAAAGAATTTTCACAGTTCAGCACTGATTTTTGCAACTAACCCAAAGAGTCTTACATGCAGTGAGTAAATGTTGCTGGTGATTTTTTAAAGTTTTATTCTAAAGGAGTTTTTGTCCTGTGTTATCTTCCTTTAACAGCCCACTTTTCCTGTAGGTCCCGCAATAGGGACAAACACGGCGATTAGCTTTGCTCCTTACTTAGCACCTGTAACCCCTGGAGTTGGGTTAGTCCCAACGGAAATTCTACCCACCACACCTGTTATTGTTCCCGGAAGTCCACCTGTCACTGTCCCGGGCTCAACTGCAACTCAGAAACTTCTCAGGACTGACAAACTGGAGGTACTTCAATTATATTTGTGTTTTGAGATGCCTTTGGGGGTAGCAGTGTACTTCTTTGGAAGTGAATGCTTGTAAGATACCAATTGAGTCTTACAAAACAGCCACGCACACAGATTCACCTAAAAGTCATGCATTTCATAATTCTGCTGTTTGAACTGAAGGCCAAGTATAAAGGAAATTAGTCTGTGGGAAAAGAATGAGTTCAATACAAATAAAAATCGATCGTGTGGAATGTGTATTCAGAGGCAAAATATGCAACAACCAATGGAAGGCTGAATCAGTCACTATGTGGGTCACGGAAATGGCTCCCAAGGGTTCCAGCTGTGTCAGGCGTGAACTTTGATGGATCTTGGAAAGGTCTGGGAATGAGCAGGTTAGGAAGCCAGCAGCCCGGATGAAGGGGACAGAGGTGGGAGGAAGCAGGACAATGACTACAGACCAACTGGTGTGATCATATTTCAGTCCTTTAAGAACTAGTATGGCTGCTCCAGCATGCTGCAGCCCCGGCTGCATGTAGGTGAACGGGAACTAGAGCCTGGGAGAGTCTAATTATTGATTTGAGATATTTTCTTTAACTGACATTCAAGTCTTCTAGAAAAGTCAAGAAAACAAATTCATATAAAATGAAATTCTTAAGTCAGTAGTCAAACCAGCTCACCTGGGTTTAACGTAACTGTGTTAAATTTCTTTTTAATCAGGGCATCCATTTATCTTAACTCAGACGGTAAAGCGTCTGTCTACAATGCGGGAGACTCGGGTTCGNTTGTCCTGTGTTATCTTCCTTTAACAGCCCACTTTTCCTGTAGGTCCCGCAATAGGGACAAACACGGCGATTAGCTTTGCTCCTTACTTAGCACCTGTAACCCCTGGAGTTGGGTTAGTCCCAACGGAAATTCTACCCACCACACCTGTTATTGTTCCCGGAAGTCCACCTGTCACTGTCCCGGGCTCAACTGCAACTCAGAAACTTCTCAGGACTGACAAACTGGAGGTACTTCAATTATATTTGTGTTTTGAGATGCCTTTGGGGGTAGCAGTGTACTTCTTTGGAAGTGAATGCTTGTAAGATACCAATTGAGTCTTACAAAACAGCCACGCACACAGATTCACCTAAAAGTCATGCATTTCATAATTCTGCTGTTTGAACTGAAGGCCAAGTATAAAGGAAATTAGTCTGTGGGAAAAGAATGAGTTCAATACAAATAAAAATCGATCGTGTGAAATGTGTATTCAGAGGCAAAATATGCAACAACCAATGGAAGGCTGAATCAGTCACTATGTGGGTCACGGAAATGGCTCCCAAGGGTTCCAGCTGTGTCAGGCGTGAACTTTGATGGATCTTGGAAAGGTCTGGGAATGAGCAGGTTAGGAAGCCAGCAGCCCGGATGAAGGGGACAGAGGTGGGAGGAAGCAGGACAATGACTACAGACCAACTGGTGTGATCATATTTCAGTCCTTTAAGAACTAGTATGGCTGCTCCAGCATGCTGCAGCCCCGGCTGCATGTAGGTGAACGGGAACTAGAGCCTGGGAGAGTCTAATTATTGATTTGAGATATTTTCTTTAACTGACATTCAAGTCTTCTAGAAAAGTCAAGAAAACAAATTCATATAAAATGAAATTCTTAAGTCAGTAGTCAAACCAGCTCACCTGGGTTTAACGTAACTGTGTTAAATTTCTTTTTAATCAGGGCATCCATTTATCTTAACTCAGACGGTAAAGCGTCTGTCTACAATGCGGGAGACTTGGGTTCGATCCCTGGGTTGGGAAGATCCCCTGGAGAAGGAAATGGCTATCCACTCCAGGACTATTGCCTGGAAAATCCCATGGACAGAGGAGCCTGGTAGGCTACAGTCCATGGGGTCGCAGAGTCGGACAGGACTGAGCGACTTCACTTCACTGTATCCTCTGATTATTTAATAGAACATTTTATATGGAGTATAAAGAATCTAATAGATTTTTCAAAGGGCTCCTTAAATTCGATCACTAATTATAGTTAGTTGATATATATGTAAGATTAGGATATATACTGTGCTTTATCTTGGGATCATTCGAGAATGATTCTTTCAATGTGCATTTGTTTAAATATTTACTCTATAAATCTTGAAAGTGATAAAATGTTGCCGAATACCAGCTTCCTTCTGAAGTATATGGATCCCCAAATGAAAAGACTATAAACTCCCATCGCTACAGTTTTGATCCAGCCTACCCCTGTGAATACTGAACAGACCTTTCACGGGACTGGAAAAGTGTTTGGGGCGCCACCTGGTGGACCTGTGGAGCTTCCGTGTTCAGTACGTGACTGTGTGGTTTAGAAAACAAATTAAATCAGTCGAGTTGGGAACAAGTTGTCCTTCCCAACAGGATTGGCAGACAAAGACATATGTAAAAATGATTCACGAGGACTTTAGCAAAGCAGCTTGCAATTTATTTCAAAGCAGGAATGAAGTCGGTGGCACACAGAGCCCCTAGGTAAATGCTCGACACCCAACACCGTCTCAACCTCGAGTCATTCCACTTAAAAGGGGAGGCTTACTCACAATCCGTGGGAACGGCTTAGTAATTTTTCTTTTGTACGTTTTATGAGCTAAGGATGGAATGTTGGACAGTATCCAATTAGAAAGAAGCAATTAATAATTTTGTGATGTATCTGCTTGGCCTTCAAACCTGCCTGACTACTGATCAGTGAAACTGTATTTCCCAAGTACCTTTGACTGCCACAGGCTTCCATTGTCATGCCAGTGCCCCTCCCTCTAAGTCACTAGTGATCAACGCTGGATGTAGAGCCTGAGAAGAAAAAAAATTACCATTTCACTAATAATTTTTCTCTGATGCAGATATTTATAACTGTTATATGTTTTTTATTTGTGTTATTTCATAGTATTGCTATTTAGGGCAAGATTAAGAATACTCTTTAAATTCCAAGGAAAAGTTTCTTTATACAGTTAACTCTTGGTCCATGGGAATTCTCAGAGGATGGAGCATTTCAGTTACTAGAGATTTCAGGATAATTAAGGACTGAAGAATAAGAGAAACAATACATCCATACTTCAGAATCTATCCTCCTTCCTTCCCCCAGGCCCCTGCTTTATCTCTTCCCATATTTCTCTCCTTTTTATCTTTTCTTTATTGTCAAAAATAATATTGTGACTTAAATGAAAGTTTTGGTGTCTTGGGTATCATAGTTCTTCTAATCTATGATAGAAGCCCACCTTATCTTGGACAGCAGGAGAGATTTAGGGGGAAACGGGAGTATTCACATTCACCCTGCCCCCCACTTCCCATCCTCAGGGAGAAGAAACAAGTTGGTCACTTCATTCTTTTTGGAATTGTGCAGCTATGATATTGTGGCTGGATCCTTCGTGAAATAATCCCTCCATGCAAAAAAACCCACAACTTCCCAGAGTTGTCATGGTAGAAGGAGATGTAGTTATATACAGAAGGCCAGATTTTATACATATATATGTGTGTGTGTAAATATATATATGTGCATATATATAAAATCTCTGAATTTGTATATATATAACATATTTTCTTTCCTTCCTTCCCTCCTCTATAACAGTAAATATAAATAAAACCCAAGAACAGTGGGGGCCTTGTTGATTTTTCTGTTATCTTAGCTAAAGTGTAGATTTTTACTTCCTTGCTCAATACAGATTCTCACCCCAGCAAACAGGGTGAAGCAAAACGGAAGTGATCATAGTTTGCCCAGGATTCCAGTGACTTGGGTTCTGGATAATCGAATGTTGATTGTAAATGGCAAAAAAAGCCAGCATTCAAATAAAGGGAAAGCATCTTCGTCTTTTTTTTTTTTTTTTTTACTGCATCGTATGCTCTTCTCCCCCCACCGTGCCCTAGGTCTGCAGGGAGTTTCAGCGAGGAAACTGTGCCCGGGGAGAGACCGACTGCCGCTTTGCACACCCCGCCGACAGCACCATGGTCGACACAAACGACAACGCCGTAACCGTTTGTATGGATTACATAAAGGGGCGTTGCATGAGGGAGAAATGCAAATATTTTCACCCTCCTGCACACTTGCAGGCCAAAATCAAAGCTGCGCAGCACCAAGCCAACCAGGCCGCGGTGGCCGCCCAGGCAGCCGCGGCCGCGGCCACAGTCATGGTAAGTGGGGCGCGCGCGCCGCGCACCTTCCCCGAAGCCCGCGCGCCCGGAGCCGCGCCTTCCGCGCGGGCACGCGCACGCGCGCCTCGCCGCCGGGAGCGGGGCCGGCTGGCGCTCCCGCTGCTCCGCTGCCTCCGTCCTGTCGTGGTTCCCCCGCCCCGCCCGTTTCGTTTTCATTTTGTTCCGTTCCTCCCTCCTTCCCTTCGCAGCACAATAAGTAAATCCCTCAGGCGGGTGCAGGGAAGCCAGGGGCGGGTGCGAGGGCCCCTCCCCGAGCCCAGCGCGCCTCTCGGAGCGCGGACGCGGGCGGGACCGGGCTGGAAGGACCCAGGAGGCGGCCCGGAGCCGGGGAGAGAGGAGAACCGGGCAGAGGATGCACCCGGACCGGGAGCCACTGCCCCCATTTTTTTTGCTCCCCACTTCTTGTTACTTATTACAAAGGCCATGCTGCAAACTCGCTGTCTCCCTGGAAGAAAATTTATGCAGAACGTAAAGTCATGAAACAGATGAAGATGGAGCTGTATGGATGGTGCTTTGAAAAATAAGAATAATAATTAAAGGCCTGGAAGCTAGCCCCAAGTCCCCTGCGTTAAAGACACAGGCCTCCCCAGCACCCCTGGGAGCCTGTTGCTCCACTCAGCCCCAAATTTCCCAACATCCCCAGGTGGATTGTATACATAGTAATGTTTGAGAAGCACCTGCCTAGAACACGTTGTTGTTCGGTCGCTAAATCAAGTCCAACTCTTTGCAACCCTGTGGACTGCACCAGCCAGGCTTCTGTAGTCTGGGATTGCCTGAGGGCACGTGAAAGTTTCTAAGGGCAGTCACTTCCCCCAAGTTTCTTATTTAATTGGTTTGGGTGTGGCCTGGGCATGCGCCTTTTCTTTTAAAGCTCCCCTTGAGTCCGTTGTGCTACAAAAATTGAGAACCATCCACCCTGGATTGTAATTAATCTGTTGTGGTGTGAGATCTCTGGCTTGACGTCAGTGTGTTTTAATGCGTGATAGACAATGGATAATCCATGAGACCTGGCGCTCATCGGGCACTTGCTGGATGGAATAAATAAATTAGGCAGTTTTCCTTGCCCTTGGGGAGCTTGGAGTTCAGTAAGTGACAGGGATAACGTTCCTCCACGACGTGATGGAAATGCATCATGGGTCTAGCTTCTGGAACTACGAAAAAAACCAGTCCTTATTCCTTAGATACCTTGTTAAATACAACAAACCACTGGTACTAATAGTAACCTTTAGCGCTGAGCCCTGAATTTATCTGAGTTATCTGAGCCTTGATTTATCTGCCTGTTACCTAGAAGTAGGTTTCCTGGTGGTTCAGGGGGTAAAGAATCTGCCTGCAAAGCAGGAGACCTGGGTTTGATCCTTGGGTGGGGAAGATCCCCTGGAGAAGGGAATGGTAAGCCATCCCAATATTCTTGCCTGGAGAATTCCATAGACACAGGAGTCTGGCTGACTACAGTCTATGGGGTTGCAAAGAGTCAGATACAAGTGAGCGACTAACCCAACACACACTACTTAGAAGTAGCAGTCCTAACATCTACATAATCAATATGTTCTTGAATCACTGAAGGAGCAGTGTACCTAGAATAAGTCAATGGCAGATGACCTGGGATGATGGAGATAAGAGAAGAAATGGCCATTACATTTATACACACAGCCCGATTTCTTTAAATTATGAGTCTACGTGCCCTTCTTCGGTGCAGTTGCAAATCCTTCTCATCAAAATGCACAGAGGTTGTTAGACTGGATGTCAGTATGTTTAGTTGCCATAGTTTCCTTGATTGTTACACTGTGCTGCATTTGGAGTTCTGATATTTCGGGTGGTCTTGCAGCATGGTCAAAGACAACCCAAAGGAATGCAGTTTCAGAACAAAAGCATCAGGTTCTTTCTGACAATGACATGAAAGTTACTGCATCTGCAGTGTGTTTTGAAAGTGAGAGGCTCATTTGAAACCAGTTGCAGTTGGATGAAGTCAAAGTCTTCTTACTCTTGTAACAAGATTACTCAGCACCATGAAGGAAAAAATGATTGTTTTATTTCTTTAAGAGAATGAATGGGTGTGATGATTGCAGCCAGAAGATATTAGTATTCCATTCACCTGGGTTCCGTGCTTGAGCTCCAATAATTTCTGTAGTGTAGTTTTTATTGTTGTCCAGGAATTTCTGCTTCTTTTGATTCATTGGACCCTGAAAATGAATTCAAACTTTGAGTCCAGAGAAAGAGGCATCTCTTTCCTTTAGAGCCTTTTACTTGCACAGTATCTCTTAAAACATGGGCATCATCCTCACCAGAATTTTTCAAATGTGAAAATAAATCAGAGCTGCTCTCTGGTAATTTTAACACAAAGGATATCTGGTCTTCAAGACAACAGTCTTTCTTCACACACACACACCAAAATTGGGCTGCACCAGAAGATACTTATTTTGTAAAAAGAAACAAGACCAGCTGCCATCAGCTAGTCATGAAAACATGTTCAGGAACTTTGAATTCCATCCCACTTGTCCATATCCCTTTCTTCTGCATTGAAGTGGCAGCTCTGGTTACTGTCGTCCACGATTCTTGACTCCTCAGGTTTGGTCTTTACCTCTAAGACCGGGCAGTTGGTTCACTTGCCTTGAAGTTGGCTTGCTCCTTGATTCAGAAAATGAAACGCCTGGCTACATGCAGACACACTATAGAGAAGGCTTGGAGAGGGGACAGAGGATCAGAAATGTTGGTGAAGCCAGCTGGAATGGATGTTCAGTATCTGGCACATAGTAGGAGCTCAATTAAAGAGAATCTGGTTCTCTGCGTAGGTGCCTAAGGAAGCTCCCAAAGTTCACTGGCCTTGGGGATCTCTCAGTTCTGCTCTAAGCCTGAAGATCTTTCAATATAGGTAAACATATGGCTGCATTCACATAATATCCTCTAAAACAGAACATCTGTGTACTACAAAGGCACATTATAACGTGATTATTCACCCATACAGTTTATAAAATACATTCCACACATGTCCCTCAAAGCGTGAGACATGCAAGATATTTATATGTCCACTCCAGGAGCTGTGTGTTTCCTTGAAAAGACAAGATATTTGCACCTAGTAAAGAAACACAAAAGTGAGTGGTAGAAGGAGAGATGCTGTCAGTGTCCAGCTCACTTTAGAGCTCTCAGCTTCTTTAAATTCCTAGTTTATTATAATTTCTGTGGAAATTACATTCATCAGATGAGGTTTGGAAAAAAGAGAACATTAACCTTTCAGGTGCTTATCCTAGGGAGAAACACTTAATATCTCTTTTTCTACTCGGAGACTTCGTTAAACGATCTTTTGTTCAAAATTTTGTTGATAAGCACCAGGCTTTAGAGACATAATCCCTCTCCTAGTTAGCATATCAGAAAAGATCAACCCACTAGTCGGTGTGTTCTTTATCTCTCAAGGACTGACTGAAAAGGGGAAGGGAAGAATGGAATCCGGAAAGTCCAGTCCAAAATGATTTTGAGTTTAACCATCCAGTTAATAAGCTTCCCTGTGGCTCAGACAGTAAAGAATCTGCCTGCAATGTGGGAGACTCAGGTTCGATCCCTGAATTGGGAAGAGCCCCTGGAGAAGGGAATGACAACCCACTCCAATATTCTTGCCCGGAGAACCCCATGGACAGAGGAGCCTGGTGGGCTACAGTCTGTGGGGTCGCAGAGCCCAACACGACTGAGTGACTGACGCGTTCACTTTGTTTCATCCAGTTAATGTTGCTAGTGCACTCTGAGAACAGGCTGTGTGGCCTCATGCAGTTAGTATAGGCTAATGTAAGCAAAAAAATTTTATTATCTGGCAATGTAGAAATATATTGGAATGAAAGATCTTAAATAAAAGTGGTGTCATGAAAGTTACATCACGGCAAACTGACATTGGAGGAAAGAATCTTCACAGCTTTCTGGTTCTGAATCTTGTTGGTTTTTTCAGATGTTCACAGTTCTGCCTGTAGAACGATGATTTTCTCTGTGATGGCCTCTATCCAGACTGCCTTCCAAAACACCTTTCCCATTGGCCATTCTAAACCTCTTCTCTCCCTACAGTCCTTTCAACTTTATTTCTAGTCCCCCCATCCCCGCCCTCAACTCACCCTTAGCTCCTGTCACTTTCATGCTTTTAATCCTGAAACACCAAATGATGAAGAACAGCTCTTTATTGGCCGAGGAAAATGTCATTCATTGTTCCCATTTTAAGGGTTATTTACTATTCATTTTCTTCCAAATGTCATACTTGCAACTCAGAGCTTTAGAATAAAACATTTTATATTTGTTAAACAAGCCTTGGGGATTTACCTATTGTGCTAAACATAGAAAAGGGGTATTTCTTTCTTTTTTTTTTTTTTTTTGCATTGAAGCTATTCCTTTGACTTTATTTTCATAGAATTCCATCATAAAATTTTTAGATTTCTCACAATTATCAAGGAACAGGAAGATTTTCTCATCATGGTCTAAATCAATCACTATTTATTATTATTTCAGCTGTTTAAATGAAACTATCTGCCCAAAGGATGGTTATAAGTTAAAGATATTATCTTATTTCTTCTATTCCAAGCAGTTCATTGCTATATTTTAGCTGTTTTTGCTACTTTTAGCTATTGAACCTGTTCTAGCCAAGAGTTCCACCTCTCATTAAGTAGGTTGGTCACTGATTGTAGTTAAAAGTATGAATAGAATTATTAGATAAAATTATTTTGATAGCCGAGGATACCAAATACCCTTTAAAGGGTATTTTCTCAGTGTAATCCCGGTAAGTTGTTTGCCATAAATTGAATAAAAATTTCAAATGTGGTGGAAAACAGAATGGAAGATAAGTTAGTCATTAGAAACCATACGGTGGAATGAAATGGAAATTTGAGAAACCTACTCTTCAAATTCAAAACTTGTTAAGTTTGGAAGCTTACGCATATTGCCAGATCCACACTAGCAGAGTGAAGAGAAAAATTGAGACAATTATCCACATAATTCAGACAAAAAATTAAGATCCAAACCCAAACCGTTTTGCCTACATAATCTTGTGTTTGAGTATTTTTTTGCCTGAATTGTTTGTCTCAGTTTGCCACTTCATTTTGTTAGGCTAGATCGTCATTAAAACTTACATTTATGAAAGTTAAAGACATTTTTTTTTCAACTTGGATCTTATACATGGTATATTCATTATTTTATATTTGAAAACTAACTTATCAGAAGTTCTTCAATCCTGTGGCCCTTGAAAGTTTTGCATTTTTTTCTGAAGCAATATAAAAATGCTTATGGTGTGTATGCAAGCTGCTGTTTTAATTAACTTTCCTGAATTTCAAACATCTATATTTTACTCTCTTATATGCTTTTAACTAAGGTATAGTAGATGCATTTTTGCTTCAATACTAATTTAAGGTGTAATATTCATTTCTTTAGAGAACATTTTTGTTGTTGTGCATGCCTAGTGTTTTGTATGTTGTATATTGCATTCAGAATATTTTTTTCCTTCTCACCTATCCACAATGCAATGCCGTTCCCATGATGCACCTCTGCTTGCTGTTTACCTGTATGTTAATTCGCTTGAATCCCATTGGCCCACTGCCATCATGTGCTCGCTGCCTGTTATTAAAAGACTCAGTCGACTGCCAAAGCAATGAAGCGACCTCTCGAAGCATCTGTAGACCTGGTACTTTGACCTTTCACCTTTCGCTTTGCATGTAGCTTTTCAGAGAACCATCGAGATTTGTATTACTTGTAAAATATCGGTTGCAAACAGTCATTATGTTTAATGAGAAAAATTCAATAAGGTGTTTAGCCATCTCATTTTCATATGTAATATGTGGAATAAATTAATCCTAACAAATTTTAATACCTTTTCCAAAAGAGTGAAGCAAATTTAAATTACCTGGCTCGTAAAAAATGCTCATGATAATTCTAATTAACCTTTAAATTCAAGAAATTGCCATTTTTAGTTAAAGAAAAGAATAGGTATTAATATTAACACAAATGCTTCCTCCCCCTCCCCCCCTTAGAATAGTTTAACTCATTTTAAAAGCTGAAGTCATTTTTCGCTGTTGTTGCTTGATAGTTTTTCTTTTCCTTAGTTAAGATGCTACCGTTTTGGGGTTTACCGAAGTCATGCTTTCGCTCGCAATAACAAGTTCTCACTCATTCGACATTGCCGCTGTTTAAATTAAGGTGCATGGCAGAGGCATCTCCTTAGCTGTCATTTTTTAAAAGTTTGTTGCGATTGATGATCTCTGTGGATACTGAAGGTGTGTTTACTTTGAGTTATACATGTCTTATCCGATTCTTCACTTATAGGCCTTCCCTCCTGGTGCTCTTCATCCTTTACCAAAGAGACAAGCACTTGAAAAGAGCAGCGGTGCCAGCGCCGTGTTTAACCCCAGCGTCGTGCACTACCAGCAGGCTCTCAGCAGCGCGCAGCTGCAGCAGCACGCCGCCTTCATCCCGACAGGTGCGTGCCTTGACAGTTCCGAGCCCTGTGTCCGTGTGCCCTCCGGTCATGTGCTTTCTTTCTCATTCCTTTAAGCTGTTTGGTGGCATCTAGTTTGCTTTTTCAAAGGTACGATAAATACAGCCTGAAACTTGTCATTGTCCTAGCTATCTAGATAATTTACCTTGCTTGGAAAGATAGCTAAAGACGGTTAGGATTCTAAAGCCAAATATTCTGTAGAGTTAAGTGACCGACTGAACCCATGAGAAGCAAATAACAGTTAGGGCTTTGGGTTTCTCATATTTACACAAACTGTGTAAAATTGTTTATGTAAAGAAGACCTCTTATGTGTGACAATTGAAACTTGTCATTAACCCTGAATGACCTAAAAATAGCAATGCCAGTAAATACTAACCTTTTTTTTTTCTATTCCTATTCAGAGCACTAAAAAAACAAAAAACAAAAAAAATGAAGCTATTCAAATTAAAGCAATCCTCTACTCATATTTTTACATCCATTCTCTCTCTTTTGCCATCCTTCTCAACTTCCACCAAGTTCACAAATATAGAGACCTCTTATCCTCAGTTTCTAAGCCAATGCCTGATAATAGTAGGTGCTAAGGTGCTTTAACTCTGTCATTCTACTAAGAAATGAATTCTATTAATCACAGAATCTTGAAGGTTAAAGGAGTCTTAGTGATCTCCGCATCCAGTTGATTGTTTTACAGATGAGAAAGCTGAGGCCCCCTAAATGTGAAGTGACTTCCCAAGGTGGCAGGACTAATGAGAAAAAGACCTAGAACCCAGTTACCCTGAGACCAGTTTGATTTACAAGACATGACACCAGCTGGCCTCTGTATGTGGAGGCCAGAGTCCTCTTTTGGAGTCTGGTGTAAAACATCAGATAAAAGTGAAGAAGGAAAAATACAATACATGCCAACCCTCCTCCATGTTTTTACCCACCTCCCTGACCACAGACCTATATACATACACAAACACAGAGAGTCACCATCAATGGCTGGGGTTTTGACCTTTTAATCTGAGCTAAATGCAGGGACAATATTTGCAAAATAAACTTTGCTAGAGGATCCAAAAATATATATATTTTTAAAAGAACCAGGAGTGACTTAAGCTTTAGTGAGAAGACTGTCCATTGAATTCGTAGTTTGAAGTCAAAATTTTCATCCCATGATAGTGACTTAAAGGTCAATGTAGATGAATAACAATTTTATCCTAAAGAAGCATACTGATCCCAATCCACTTGGGTGGACTTTTCAGGTTTCTTACCCATTCTCTTAAATATTGTAGCATATCTGGAATTAACATAGGAAGGAGTTGAATAAATATTTCTATTCCATTCTTCATATAAAATCTATACTTTGAAATGAATTATTATTAAGAATATTTAGATTGTAGTAAAAATGTCAGAACTGTGTGAGTAAAGTGGTTCTTAGCGTACAGTTTTCTTAGTTTAGTTCTCTTAACATAAATAGACTCACAGACCTATAGAGTGAGTCTCTAAATCAGTAATTATCAGGGCTTCACTCTTGTCTGATTACAGCCTTAACTGGTGACATTTAAATGCAGTTGTAGCACAGCAGGAATAGTACTTGTAATCCACTTGATGTAACCTGTTTATAAAATAATTACTAGAAGGTAAACTTTTCTTGAGGTTCTGTGTGGTTTCTCCAAGTGTCCTATTTTATAGACCTCATCACTAGATGTTTTAAGGGAGGAAAAAATGTGGAAGAATATACTGAGGGGGAAAACAGGAAAAGGCAAGTCTGTTTCTGAAGACTGGGTAGTAATGCCAGCACCATTTTCTGGGAATGCCTCTGAAATCCTGGAGCTAAGCCATGCAAAAGACTGAAGGCCTCTAACCCATACTTAACTCTTCCTCTTTTTGTCAAATCACTGGAAGAATTCTCATTTTAAAATATTTCACCTGGAAACGACTTAAAGACTGCCAAAGCGAGAACAAATAAATAACATCCCTTTTTTGCCATGACCTGATTAGAGTTGGTGAGACACTTGAGTAGAGGGCGCTGTGATTGTGCACTTCCGCCCTCTGCTGGACTCTTTAAGAACTGTTCAAGAGTGTCCAGCAACCCTCCATTGAGTGAGCTTTGGGAGCCAAACAGTGGGTCCTAGTCCACTTAATTCTGTGCTTTAGAAGTATTTACATCTGCAACATGATATAAATATAGTGAACAGACATGTGGATCTCATGCTCTGAAGCGTATTTCAACTTCTGTGACGTTTTCACATGTTTCTTTTAAATGATGAAAGAATAATTTTATTAAAAGGATTTTAGCATAAGTCCTAGGCTTCCCAGATGGCTCAGTGGTAAAGAATATGCCTCCCAATGCAAGAGAGGCAGGAAACGCGGGTTCGAGCTCTGGGTCGGGAAGATCCTTTGGAGGAGGAAATGGCAACCCACTCCCTCCAATATTCTTGCCTGGAAAATTCCATGGACAGAGGAGCCTGGCGGGCTATAGTCCATGGGGGTCTCAAAGAGTCAGATACGATTGAGTGCACCTGCAAACACACACACACACACACACACACACACACACACACACACACACTCCATCCCCTAGTTAATTCCATAACAGAAGATTCAGTGTTTATTTTCCTGCAGATTTTTTTCAGCTTTCTTTCTCATAGGCCACATTTTTAGCCTAATTTAAGATGATAATGATGATAATCAGTCTTTGTTAATCACTGTTGTTTTAAGTCCTACAAATTAAATGATGGTGCTCAAAACTTTTTTTGATGATGCTCAAAACTTTTTTTTAATTGGTAAATGAAGGGCTCATTACTTTTAAATTAACTGATTTTTCTATAAATACATTAACAATTATCATAAAAATGAAACAAAAAATGTTTATGTTATCCTGGAAGTGACCCTTTATTGAAAGGTCATTCGCAATGAAGTTTTTAATATACTGCTAAAATTCTCCCATTGATACAATGCGACTTTAAATTTTAGGAACTCTGCCTCCAGGCTGGGGAGATACTAATATAAAATATTATGCAAAATATGGGATTCTTCCCCAAACCCATGGTGATATAATGATCACCCTGGTTGATGCCCTAGCACATTTGCAGTGAGTGGGATTTTTCCTTTTTTGATAGGAATTATTTTAACCTAGTGGTTATACTTTTCCTTTGCTCTGTTAGGAAAGTGACAAAAACCACACACAAAAATAGCAGCATAATAATTCTTGACATTTCTCTGACAGGTTTATTCTGAGTTCCTCTAAGTGTTCTTATCACATTACTCTGCAGGATAGTTCTGCCAGTGGCAGGTGTAATTATTTGCATTTTGCAGATGGGAAAACTGAGGCTGTGCTTATGCTGCAAAGTGGAATATATAATTCATGGAAGTGTCCCGATAATCCTACTCAGAGATTCTAGACCTGAAATATTTGTGCAACTGAAGCAGAAGATGTTTGAAAAGTCTTTGTTGATAGAATTAATGCCGTAGTGAAATGCTTCTACCAGTTGGAACAGAGATGACCCTCTGACTCTCTCATTGACTTATTTCATTAAGTTGGAAATACAGAGTAAGTAGAACAGGGAGGTGCTAGCGCAGATCTTCCCTAATGATCAGAAACCATACTCTTACATAAGCTTATCACACATCTTGATGAAAGATTGGTCAGTGTTTAGTGGAAACGCTATGTATATAACCACAGCAGAATGTATTTATCCTGTTTAATTCAGCAAGCTGTTCTCAAACACATGGTCTGTTCTGGGTTCCAAAGGAGTAGGAGCACACAAAGGAGTTCAGAACAAGGCAAAAGTCAAATCTCATGCAGAGCAGCTTAGGGAATTTGAGAGTGAAGAAGAGAGAGACAATGTATTTGGCTATCAGATCTACAGTAGGTGGTGGTGAGAGATGACATGGAGCAAGAAAGACTGACTTTGGAAAGAAAGACTTTCCCAAAGGAGGAGACATTTCCTTAGGACTTGGAGAGGAAAATTCGACCAGTGGGGGAAGAGCATCCCAGGCAGGGGGAAGAGCATGGATTGGGAAGAGTGTGTTTGAGGAATAACAAATTATC
This sequence comes from Raphicerus campestris, assembly GCA_006410735.1. Classification (NCBI taxonomy): domain Eukaryota; kingdom Metazoa; phylum Chordata; class Mammalia; order Artiodactyla; family Bovidae; genus Raphicerus; species Raphicerus campestris. Next base: position 244,095 of record SJYW01031431.1, on the reverse strand, counting down.
CATTGTATCTCTAGAGTGATGTACTGGAGAGGCTGTGTTGGTGGGGGGAGGGTGACAGTAGGGTGAAAAGGCAAAGATGGGGCTTAGAAAGAACATCAGGAGAAGAATCTGACATTGAGTAAGATAGCCACACACTGCAAAAATCATATGTGTTTCAAATATTCATATTGGGCTTACCTGGTGGCTCAGCTGGTAAAGAATCCACCTGCATTGTGGGAGACCTGGGTTCGATCCCTGGGTTGGGAAGATCCCCTGGAGAAGGAAACAGATACCCACTCCAGTATTCTGGCCTGGAGAATTCCATGGACTGTATAGTCCATGGGGTTGCAAAGAGTTGGACACGACTGAGCAACTTTCACAAAGTTTGTATTACTTTGGGCCCCATAGGGATGCTCATCACATTAATTTGGTTGAGTGTTTCAGCCACATCCTGAACTGAGGCCAAAGGATAGCCCACCCCACCCCCCAGCCTAGTGTGGCTGCAGGAGCCGCTGTTGATGTTCTGCAACCCTGTGACATTTGTGTGTGTTCCAGGAAAGCCCATCCATGTTGGAATGTAAAAGAATAATGTGAAATTTGTAAAGGGGTAACTTCGAATCCAGCCATAGTTGACTTTGAAATCATTCACAAACTGGGTACTTTAATGAATTTTAGGAACAAGTTGCTCCCAACACACTCTCACTGGCAGATGAGAACATTCACTCAATTAGCTGACTACCTACTATGTACCCCATAGATGTAGACAGACATGAACCCTGCCCTCCAAAGTTTACAGTGGAAGAAGAGGGGTGGATTTCAATGAATAGCCATATAAATGTATAACCAAAATTTTTATAATGAATGAAAAAGTAAAGAGTTGAATAAGGTTTAAAATGGAAACTGATTTTAGTGGCATGTGAAGATAGGTAAAAGAACAAGTGAACAGTTTTTGGAAGAGGCAATATATACCTTAAGACTTGAAAATAGGATACAGATAATTTTTAGGGTTAGGGCTTAGGAGAAGCCCAAAGCCAGGCCAAAGGTGTGATGAATTTGGTTCAGAGAAATGAGAGGCTAATCTGTCTGGAGCTTGGTGCCAGGGGGAGAGGGGTATAAGATGAGCTGAGCAGACAGAAACTAGACCATGGGAACCTTTATCCTAAAAGCAATGAGAAGGTAGTGAATCATTTGCAGCAGAGAAGTGAACAGACCTCTATGGGGAAGGTTTACTCCACTAGCAGAATGGAGCCTGGACTAAATGGAGATGAGAATGGAGGCAGGAGAACCAGTTAGGATGTTGCTGCATATCTGAGCCCAGATGTCATGGTGAGAAGTGGCAGTGGAGATGGACCAGCAGACAAACAGAAGGTGCATTTTAGAAGCAGGATTGCTCTGTCTGATTGGTGAGTTGGACCAGGGAATTTCACAAGGGAAAGTGATATCCAGGAGAGCTTTCAGTTTAGGCTACAGCTGCTACATGGACAGTGATGTGTCCCATCTAGTGTGTCTGGAGGTACAGAAGTGGGTGCTGTGGGAAATGCTTGAGTGTATTAAATTTGAGGTGCTTGTGAGATCTCCCAAGTAAAAAGTCTAGATAAGCAGTTAGACGGAATGACCTGGAGCTCAGGGGAGCAATCTGGGAGGGATACATAAATTTGGAAGCCTTGAGCTTATAGATTATATTTAAATCCTACATTGAATGATACCATGGAATGAATGATATACTAGAAGAAAAGTGTAGAGTAGATGAAAAGGGATCAGTCTGAGCCCTAAAAACTCTAGTGTATAGAGATTGAGTGTATATTTTTGTGTGTGAGTCTCTGTCATCAGAAAATCCAAGAGAAAGAGAAAAGAGTGGTTTATTACAGAGCAGCCAAGTGCTCAATGTTAGCATGACTCGGGAGGTTAGATGAAGATGGAAGTGCTCCATCTGACTGCAGAAATGACTTTGCAGTTCGAGTGGAGAGGTGAAAATGAAAGTCAAATGGGAGAGGACTGAAGAACAGATGGGGTCAAGGAAGTGAAAGTGTATGTGTGGGTAACTTTGCAGAAGTTTCATTGTGACGAAGGTTAGAAAGGCAGGGTGTCATGAACAGAATTTGGAGGTGCTCGTATGTGTGTTTCCAGTTGGATATATTAGCACATGTTTGCTGAAGAACCCAGGAGGAGCCCAGTTAAATAGCCTTTTTTTTCTGACTAGTTATTAATATTGGCCTGATCAAAATACAGATCAAGCCAAAAGTCTCCCTCAGGTGTGATCAGTTCAGCAGAGAGAATAAAGGCCTAAACATCTCAGAGTCTTTATCTAGTGTCTCAGAAGGCAGTTGTAAAACCCTAAGTGGATATACCTACTTTGATTAAAAACTGTTTCTCTGGCAGCCACATGACCCAATCTTCAGTTATCTAAATCCTTCCGCTACCTTGATTTTCAAGGAGCTGAAGTAGATAATTCCTTTTAATACCTTTCTTTTTTTTTGGTATTCCACACCATGTGTTATATTCGTGGTCAGTTTTCTGATTCAGGTATATTAATAAGACCATCCACAGGTAAGACAGCTATTCCCAGGGAAGGACTGAACTCTAGCCCCCTCCTCGCTCCCTTCTACCCACCTAGACACCTACTTGAGGTTTCCTAGGAGTTTCGCCAAAAGTACCCCTCAGGGATCACCTAGTAGCAGCTTTAACAAACCCCCTAACCCCAGTCCTGTCCCAGCCCCAGTTCTGCAGTTTTGTAGAGCCTCTGTCTAAGCAGTGCTTAGCTTTATTGGAAGCCACTGCTCCTTTAATATAATGAATCTCATAACAGAAAATAGGTCACACATATCCTGGTCAGCCTGTCAGGGGAACTGCTTCCTACACTGAGGGCTTTCAAGCAGCAACCTAAAATTCACCTGACCCGCAACCCTTTGATTTGGAGGGTACAGAATCTTAATTACTGTTTTTATTTTCATATTGTCATTGACACAAAACATTCTACAGTCACACAAGCAAACTCTGGATGCAGTAAGGTCAGCGTGATCTAGTGAATACCAAACCTGACCTGGATTTTAGGAATAGATTTCTATTTCTAGCCTTACCCTTGACTCCTACGATGCATGACCTTGGAGTAGTTACTATGCCTCAGATTTTTCATCTGTAAAATACCCACTTCCTGCCTCGGAAGAGGAACTGGAGAATGTCTGTTAAGATACTGTGAGGTCTTAGAGAAAGGAGACCGCCGCATGATCACATGTCATTCTTATTAGAATCATGTTGATGGAGATGAATCCATAGTATGAAAAGCAGTGAGGAATATCGGCTTAAAATAAGTCAGATATATCTGTGTCCGCACTGAAAATGTGAATGACTCTAAAAGACTGTGTTAACTAACCCTACTTATTTCTGGTTGTGCTTCAATCTCACTTTGAATGTTAACTCTAAACCGCTAACCTGTTTCTTTCCCTTTATTCACTTTTTTTCCACCTACCATTGCATGACATGCAGGGTCAGTTTTGTGCATGACACCCGCTACCAGTATTGGTAGGTTCCAACCTTTTTTTATTTGTCTTTTATAGTATGTACAATACCTTCACTTGACTGAGATTTATTTCAGAGATGGGAGAAATGCTGTAGGAACTGGTAGATCTGAAGGCTTATTTGGCTTTAGAGTTAACGTTGAGGTTTTAAAATGTACTCATATACTTAAGAAAATGACCATTTTAATGTGACTAGAACAACCGCTACAAGACATGAAACCACAAGTAGGAGTCTGCTTTTTAACGATCTGTATTTTGTTTCTGTTTAGAGTTTATATGGTTTAGGGTAAGGGGGAGAAAAAGCTTACTTTGTCAGAGAGGCAGGCTAATTTCATCAATGTTTTAAAGTTTCACGTGGTGTGCCTTTATCTCCTCTTTGCTGTGTGTTAGAGTTATCAGAGTTTCCCAGAAGTACTTATTTTAAAAGATTATAAATGGATGTATTTTGAAAACAAATGTCACAACTGCCTTGCTTTACTATACTTCTTGATTTTGTGTTGATTTATTTGTAATGAGTATTTGTACCTTACTATTCCCATAGATGTTAACTTTTAATAATACATACATAAGTTATCCCCACACTTCCCAAAGCCTTGGTACAAAAATCTGTCTTAAGGACACGTGGATTAGTTCCATTTACAGTAAAGAAAAATAAACATTGGTAAAATTTGCCTATTTCACAGTGTGAAATATATATATATATTTCACAGTGTGTTAGAAATTACATCAAGGCCATAATTTTTGCTTCACTGTTTATGGACCCAAATAAATCACAACCCCAGTAATTCCAGTTCAAACAGGCAGCCCCAAATTGACCCCCAAATTTCAATTTAACCGCAATTCATTCCAAGAAAATTCTGACTTGCCAAATTAGGCCTACATATTGAGGTTCTGATGTTTTAGAATGATGATTAAAAAATGAATATCATATATTCTTACTTCATTTGGACATTACATTTTGCATTTTTAGAAGCACCCTTTATTATAGGCACCATAGGCTCTGAATTGGGAATGATCTATTGCTAGAAGTAAAAATGTTTATAAATACATCAACCAAAGTAATCTGCTTTGGCCTTTCTGGGAATCACTGATTATGTTTTAAAACTTCCTTTAATTGTACTTGTAATAAGCTATTTTCCCTTTTTTATTTCTCTCCCATGCTTCCTTGCTTTGCATTGTGATTGCATGCCATCTGCTGGTTTAACCCATGATGGCTTGCTGCTCTGATATTCACCATGCCAAAATACCACTTCTATTACCATAATGCTACACCCTCCTGTTCATTGCTCCCATGGTTCCCCTCCTGAAAGTACCCATGATGCACAGCGCTACGTCAGCCACTGTCTCTGCAGCAACAACTCCTGCAACAAGTGTCCCCTTCGCAGCAACAGCCACAGCCAATCAGGTTTGCTCCTTTTAAAGCTTTCTTTCACAAATCCCAAACTCTAAATGAGTGCTGATATTTAAAAAAAAAATTCTCGGTGAGAATTTTTTTTTCATGTTTATCCATCAAATTTTATTTTTTTGATTAGTTTATAGCCAGCATTTATGGACAGGTTGCACTTATTTAGAGTTAACATTTACTGCAAATAATGATGTAGCTATGTTTTGTGTTGCACTGTTTGTTTTCGTACCTAATATTGTGTAATTAACCTGACAGGCTTACATTCCTTTTAGTACAGCATTATGTATCCAGTGGTTTGTGAATTGTCACAGGAAAAAAAAAAATGAGAAAAGCATGCCCGGGGGTGCTTCAAAACTGGCTGTATTTGTATTCAGTTCATTCAGACCCTGTTACCTGTTGCAGAGGAAAAGCAGCATTCTCCTCTGAGGAAAGCCTCCCTTTTTTCCTTAGTTTCAATTTTGAGGTCTGAATGATTCTGGTTAACGTTTCACCTTGGTCTTCTGCGCTGCTCAAACTCACTTGGTTCCCCAGTGAGAGCCAGACGGTACTGGAAGCAGAGTACCGGCCCACCCGAGTTCACAAAGGCTGGATATAGCCGATAAAGGGGCGCTGAGTTCTTTTGGTTTAATGCATGTGCCAATAAGACCATGGATGGACTATGTCTCAGTGAGGGCCAGTTGGCTGTTTCCTGTCGTCACGGGCTGACTGTAACCCTAACCCCAGCCAACCAACTTGCAAACGTGTGCGCTCAGGGTCCCAGGAGAGGAGTGTGAGCGGCAACTCTCGCTTGCCCGGAAGANGTGAGGGCCAGTTGGCTGTTTCCTGTCGTCACGGGCTGACTGTAACCCTAACCCCAGCCAACCAACTTGCAAACGTGTGCGCTCAGGGTCCCAGGAGAGGAGTGTGAGCGTCAACTCGCGCTTGCCCGGAAGAAAAAAACAGACCAAGACCACTTGATTGCGCATGCGCTCCCTTCACAGAGGAGCCATTTTGGTTTTGTTCTCAGTTTAGTGTTTGGGTTTTTGTTTCGTTTTTAACAAAATCGACTCTACTAATAAAAGATGACAAGAATTATAGGAGGAAGGGGGTCAAGGTCCCAGGGCATGGAAGAAATTGGGGAAAATCGTGTCTGGGTGTAAATGGCAGATTCCCAACTATTCTGCCAGCGGGAAGGGCTGAGGGAAGCGCTGACTCACACTTCCTTCCTTGTTCGTTAATGAGCGTCGCCAAAGCTGTAGGTCTCGTCACTGAAGAGATAGGTGTGAGTGCCCTTGAATGAGGAAACGAAGGCAAAATCTGTGAGCTCCCCACCGTGTCCTCTGAACATGGTAGAGCAGAAAGGAACAAAGGCGGGAGGGGAGAGAGGCCGGGGCACTCCGGCAGTGCCAGCCAGTGACCGCGCCTCGGCTCCTCTCTCGCCGCCTCGCGAGCCGGCTTCCCTCTCGGGAGAGCCCGCTCGGCTTCCACACTGAGGTAACAAAGAACATCACATCAGTTTCTTAGCTGGAGGATTTTTTTTTTTTTTTTTTTTTCAAACGATAGGGTAGGAAAAGGGAGAGACAGTGTGTGTCTTTCCATTATTAGGTTCAAAGCTCCTCTTTTTCCTTGGTCCTTCTTAATAGGGGAACTGGAAATGTTTCTTTTATGTCTAAGTCTAGCCTTCTTGAGCTATGTTTTAGTGATTTTTGACAGAAGTTTTGCTGTAAGGTCCGTTCATAAGAAGACAAGTTTCAGGTGGAATATAGTTTTGGTTACAGTGGAATTTAACATTAATTTTATGGCAGATTAAGTGCTTTTAATACAGAGAGCTCTTTCTTGGGAATGAAAAGGAAGTCATTGGAGTTTTAGGTTATGTCCCTTTATTATGATAAATTCTTGATCCTGTATCATACATATTTTTGCAATCTAGTGATTTTTTTTTTGGCCCCATTTGGTAGAAAAATACTGAGAGATCACATGCCTATGTGTAAGCTTATGTATTTGTGTAGGGAAGAGGCATAAGTTACTCATAAACTAAAATATATCACTTTTCAGCACAGTGTGACTGGTAAAGGAACTAATAAGTTAACTTCAATTAAATCCAAAAAACTAAAATTACAGACCTGATGGTAGCTTCAAGAATCCTAGATTCTGTGCTTTGCAGTTTATCAAGTATAATTGTTGCCGGACTTCACTTCAGTGATGACAAAGAGAAATCCTTTAGTGGCTCTTGATGAAGTTCTTCTTTCACAAGAACATAACAGAAAAAGAACTAATAGTAAACATAACTTCTCAGATATGATACTGTTAATGTATTTTCAACAAGTTTCAAGGAGCGGCACCACTACAAAAGAACTTGAAAATTCTTTTAGTGCCCAGGAATTCAGAATTCAGAGAGATTTCTAATGACTGTGAAATGGCAAGTTTTCATCTTATTAAGATTTCACCCTTACATGGAATCATATGGATGTGAATTATGTGTTGCTTAAAACGAATCTTGTTTCCTTGCTTGTGAAAGGAAGATGTGAACTGGATGGTCACTAAGGTCCCTTCTAGCTCTTGAGAGTCAACAAATCTACGGTTCCTTAGCTGCCATGCTAGGCCCAAAGCATGAGATGATAAAGGTAACCATTCACTTCTCCAGGGGATCTTCCCTGACTCAGAGATCGAGGGTCTGACCCAGAGACCTTGGGTCTCTCCTGCATTGCAGGCAGATTCTTGACCATCTGAGCCGAGTTTGGTGCATGATAGACATCCCTTCCTTCACTGAGCCATCTGTTCTTAACACAAAACATGTGGGCTGCCCTGGTGGCTCAGACGGTAAAGAGTCTGCCTGCAATGCAGGAGACCCAGGTTCCATCCTTGGGTTGGGACGATCCCCTGGAGAAGGAAATGGCAACCCACTCCAGTATTCTTGGAGAATCCCATGGACAGAGGAGCCGGGTGGGCTGTGGTCCACGGGGTGGCAAAAACTCAGATACAACTGAGCGATGTAAACATGTGGTAGGGCTTTCACAGTATTATAGTTCATTGGACCCACTGTCAGTTCAAATAGTTCACGCTCATAGGTATTTGTGATTAGATACAAGTCATTCATAGAAGAAGAGAGACCAGAACACCCCGTGACAGCCCCTCCAACCCAGGGTTCCTTTATGGGTCACCCCAAGGTGAGTCAAGGTGAACCAACAGATTTATAAATTCTACCCTCAGGGCTTAGTCAGGATGCCAGCAGAGAAAGTTTTAACTGAACTTAGACTTGCAGTTTCAAATTAAACACAAAACCGAAATACTTTGGGGAAATAGACAATAACATTTTGGTTATTTAGCTCTGGGAGTAGATATAAGAACAGAAGTACAATAAGCAAATTTACCAATAGCTATCTCCTGTTTCAGTTAAGTCCTTTGGGCCTTAATATGCGAATTGTACAAATAATACTATTTACAAATTCTGTAGATGTCCAAGATACTATTCTAAATGATTTCTCTCTCATGTAATACATTTACTATTATATCATATATTTGATATCATATGAGAAAGAATACATATGTATAGGATACACACAGTCTTACTATAGTGTTAATGATTATCATTGTCCTCATGGTTAACTGCCTTAGTCAAAGTTAAACATCTAATGGTCTTGCTAGAATATGCTCTTAACCACCTTGCTATACTGCCTCTCTCTATAATTACAAATGAATGAAAGTCACTTATTCCACAGATAAAACTATCTCTAAAGTGAAACTCAGTAACAGCAAGCTCTGTTCCTCTAGGGAAAAATGATGGAGTTTTGCTAATGCAGCTCGAACCGAGGTGAATTCCAAGCTGGGGAGACAGCCCGAGTCTGAGCAGAGCTTCAAGCTAATTATGTAATAGCCAAGTCATGTTTAGAAACTATATACAAGTTAATGTATATTAATTATGATATAGAACTATTTATTAATAGACTGTAATATTATACCCAGTGAGTAGACTGAAAATTATGAGTAATTTCTATGCAAGTAAGATGAGAACTAAGATGTGAAGTGGAAAGAAATTAGTCATTAGTCCTGGTGAAGCAGATTCAGAGGCTGCTTTTGTGTGAATCATGGCCCTGGACTTTAACCCCAGCCTCCGCTGCTCATCTTGTAAGTAGCATGGGATGACAATTTCTGACAAGGGAAATCAGAAATGAAAATGCAGGTACTATATAAGCCATTCAGTTTCAGTTCACTAACAGAAGGTCAGAATGTATAAATCTATAGATGCCTATATTGACGCCAATTTAATCTCAGAGTGTCCAATAAAAGAGGTGAGGTCCACAACATAGTAGATGGATTATCTCATTTTTTTCATACTATAAGAAATTTTATTAATGAGAGTAGAGATTGATATCCCTTCAACTAGGATTATTGTGGTATTCTACCGTGTCATTACAAAAGACTCTGATGCTGCCAAGACTGAAAGCAAAAGTTAAGGGAGCGGCAGAGGATGAGATGGTTAGATAGCATCACCGACTCAATGGGTGTGAGTTTGAGCAAACTCTGGGAGAGAGTGGAGGACAGAGGAGCCTGGCATGCTGCAGTCCACGGGGCTGCCAAGAGTCAGACATGACTGAGTGGCTGAACGGCAACAACATCATCCTGTCATTGCTATATTAGTAGTATTTTTCTGCTTCAAAAATACATTCTGTTTCAAAAGAGGAGAAAATAATTTTCAAGTAAATATATTTTAAATCTTCATTTCTTCATTTATATATGGAGATTACTCAGCTTACCTAATGACATCCTTGAAGGCCCAGTTATATTAGGAGTCTTCCCCTGAACCCCTGCAGCTAGAATTCCTTTTCCTACCCTCTGAATTCCACAAGGACTTGATAGGCATGTCCCTTAAAGTGTCATCATTAGATAGACGGAATGACAACACAAATGTGCAAAGATGGGGAAGTGTAAAGCTTAGTGGAGAGAAACTAACAATACAGTTGGTTAGACCACTGGTGTCCGGGAGCAGTGACAGCATAGGTTTGATGTGAAGTGTGCAAGACTTTAAATGCCAAGATTAAGGGCCCGGCCTTTACTTGGCCATTGAAAGTTTTTAAGCAGGAAAGTGAAAGGATGCAACTCTAAGAAGAGCAAGAAGATGGATTCGAGGCAGGAGAGTCTGTGGAGCCCAGGGAGAGGCTTCGCCTGGGACAGTGGCAGCTGGTAAGGGGCTGACTTTGTCCTGCCTCTGCCTGTTACATGGAAACCCAGTGGCTCAGTAGTAAAGAATCTGCCTGCAATGCAGGAGACTTGCAGGAGGTGCGGGTTCGATCCTTGGGTTGGGAAGGTCCTCTGGAGACGGAAATGGCAACCCACTCCGGTATTCTTGCCTGGAAAATCCCATGGACAGGGGTGCCTGGTGGGCTACAGTCCATCCACAGGGTCACAAAGAGTCAGCAAAGAAAAATGTAAGAACGATCTCATGCTATGGCAAAACCTGATCAAGTAAATGTCACACAGCAGAAAAAGAGATTGAGGCCAACATGAAAGGTTGCCTGCAGGAAGTTGATTTTCTGTAGGACCTGAATTCAAGGATACCAGTTGGGTGGACTCCCTGGTCAAATGCCTCCAGGGTGCTGGCTCCTAACCTGTGGCTCCCCAGTCCTGACCTGAGTGAGCCCTCCCAGGTCTTTGTTCAAAAGAGTCCTTCAGATCTGGAGTGAATACGTATTGTCTGTACGTCCACAGTTAGAGCTGTGCAGACATGTAGCAAAATGATATGTCTAATTCATTCTGGGTCATGGGTCCATGCTAGGAAGACAAATTCTTACATGTTGGATATAGGAATATTTTAATGGAGCACCCCATGCACTGCTTTTAAAGCTGGCGAAATCAAATTATATTTCTGGCAAGATGTTAATAACACTAATCAAATCTCCAAAAAGTGCTGGTTGGTGTTTAAAATTAGGACCTTGAGGTCTCGTCACATCTTTTGAATTCTCCTCCAAAGATTAAATCCATTCAGCTGGAAGCTGGACTTAGGAAGAGTTTATTGAAAATTAGTTAATAACATATTATGCATTCCTACGGCAGAAACTAACAACATTGTAAAGCAATTATACTCCAATTAAAAAAAAATAATATATTCCTAGCCCTTCATTTGTTAGGATATCTCTTATGTCCGAAAATACCCATTTTGCAAACATGCCTGATAATGTTTAGTATATATAATCATCAATTTCAATCATATCTTACCAGACAAAACAATTACATGCAACCAAATACATATATTATGCTTTATCAGGCTTGCTACAAAGTACTAAAGAGAGATGAGAAAAGTTTAAGAGCATCAGAGTTAACTTACTTCTCACATATAAATGTGAATGCAACTTCAAAGCTATTTGTGTACAGAGTCTTGAATATCTATATACAGAGTTATAGTAAACCACCCTATCCTAACTAAGAAATCTAGAAAGGTCAGGTCATGTTTTACTTAATCTCTCATCTCAGAAAGTTTTATAAAACATCTATTATTCAAAGCCATCTGTTAGGACTATATTCAGACAAATGTAGGAGGCATCAAACATTCCCCACTGTTCCCCACTTGACCCATTTGGAGCCTGTATTTTTCTCACAATAAAAATCTGGGTTCTGCAAGGCCCCAGTATTACTGGGCGAAGCAGACCCCCATCAGCTCCCTCCCCTGAACCACAGCAGTCACCAGCCTCCCTGTCCGGATGATCCAACTGTGACTCACACCTTTCTCAAAGTTTGCTGGGTCCCAAGAACAGACGACAGAAAGCCCCTGGGCCCCGAGTATGTTGTGCCCCCAGAAAGGCCTGGACAGCAGCTGTCTAGATCAGCCCTTGTGAAATAATGCTGGGGCCGTGACACCCGTCTCAGCATCATGGTGCTGCTAAAGGTGTGTGTTGCAGCTTCTCTGACTTTGTGCTGATGTTCTAACTATGGAGGAGGGCTCAGTTTCAGTAATGGATTGGAATGCCTCAAATGAAGAAGAATTGTCATATGAGATAATTTGCAGAGAGGAAGTGACTGCGTATGTGTGTGCGTGCATGTGTGTGTGTGTGTGCGTGCGTGTGTGCGTGTAGACAACAGGGCAGGAGGAGAGAGGAGTAGAGCAAGGAAGACTGCTTCAAGTCGAAGAGCGAAACAAAAATGGCGTTTTTGCGTTCATTTAACACCACTAGTTAAAGCTGCTTGATAATTAGAGTCTGAATTCCACACCGCAGTGTGGCTGGTGCACTGGAATCCAGACTTGCTGTGGGTGCGTGCTAAGTCGCCCAGTTGTGACAGACTCATTGCCACCCTGAGGACTGTAGCCCATCAGGCTCCTCTGTCTATGGGGTTCTCCAGGCAAGAATTCTGGAGTGGGTTGCCATTCCCCTCTCCAGGGAACTTTCTGATCCAGGGATCCAACCCACGTCTCCTGCATCGGCAGGCAGATTCTTTACACTGACACCACCTGGAAAGCCCTCCAAACTTTGCTAGTCTAGTCCAAAAAAAAAAAAAATGCTTGAGGTACAGGGAAGGAGAGGTGGGAGGGCTGCTCCATATGCCTTAGGGGGAGCTGGGTCTATGAGAGCCATATAGAGGCAGATTCTGTTTAAGAAATCAGAAAATAAGAAGGAGGAAAAAAGACCTTTTATTTTCCTGCCTAAGAAGCAGCCGATTTGCAGAACTACCATGAGATTTAATTAATATATGTATTTGCAGATTCTCCAAGGAAAGGCTAAGTTATATAAGTGTTGTGATCTAGTACATTTTCATTTTTCATGAATAATTTACACCTCATGGTGAGAAACTTGGGCAGGATTCTTTTGTATATAGCACCTAAAGACATCATATCAGTTCCAATTTCGTGCAGCTGAAGAGAAAAATGTCAAGGGTTCTTATGTGGAACTTGACTGCATGGTGGATCGCCCTACTTTTATTCTACCTCAAATCCCATCCTCTTTTGCATTTTGATGGAATTTGTGAGGGGGGGATCTTTTCAGATTGAAAAATCATATTCCCAGTAGTACTTCGGCTTTTGTTGACTGTCCTAAAAGTATGCTCATTTTTCTAACTGTAGGTTTTCTCTTCTGAGAAAATATACAGTTTTCCTGAGATAAATATACAGTTCATACCAGAGGTGTGTTTCCTTCCAGTTGTAGCTGTGTAAGGAAAGAGAGGCGAGGTGCAGTGCAGAAATTCAGATCCATTGCCAAGGGTTGAAAGAGGAATGGGGTCTCATCCTTAATACAAGTCGCTATGGACTGAGTCAATTTTTGATTTATAGGTATTTCTCTTCCCAAGTTCAGTGACTGCTGCCTGCCTGCCCACATTCTACCTGCACGTCTGGGGAAGTTGTCAGCCTTGCTGTGTGGGTGGATGGAGAGGAGAGAGCCTTTCAGTCTCCCGATACGATGCTAGACTGAGTGTCACTCCCCTTCCTGGATATCATGCCTCCACGAGTCAGGGACAGACTGGCATTAGGTGCGACCTCTTAGACCCTCCTAGCGTTCCCTCTGGGCCACATCACTGGAGGCAGTGGCTCCCAAGGTCAGACCTGTCTGAGTCTGCTGAACACACTGGAGACGCAGGGTGGCAAAGTACTAATGGTCCCTAGGAGTTAACGGCCCAGTCAGATGCGAAGCAATCAGTGTCATAAAGGGAAGTCGTCAAGTCCTCGGATTAAAAAAAAATAAGCTGCATGGCAGAACTCCTAAAGTGGGGAGGGCATCTTGAAGGATGAGTCGGAATTAGATAGGGAGCAGATGAGCTGTCCCTGCCAGAGTGAAAGGTAAGGGGTAGAGCAGGGGGTGGGGTAAGGGGCAAGGAGGGCTGGCGTCATAAACGTGCCAGCATCATGCCTTGCGTGTGCCCTCATATTCAGCCTGATCAGATGGATTCTGTTCTTCCTCTTTAGTATGGGACAACATCAAGACTCAGATTTTGCTTTGACTCTATAATCAGTAGGAGGGCCTCCCTTTGACCTCAAGACTCTATAACCCTGAGGTCAGTGCTTTCCCTCCTGCTGTCTTCTTCCCCAAGCCTGGAGTTTGAGAAGCAGTCTCAGTCTTTACCCCACAGTGGACACAGAGCAGCTCTTACTGTGTTGGGTCTGAAGCGGGGGATGGTGTGGCTCACGCACTGCATGCAATGAGTGAGGGGGTGCAGCATTAACACACGGGCAGGACCGGAAAATCCCATGGAGCGACGAGGAGGCGTTAGGGGACTGAGGGCCTTGAGTGGCAGGCCGAGAGCAGGGCAGCAAAACGCTAAAGGGGGGCTTTGCAAACCCCCATCTACTGGACGTGAGTGGGTAGGTGTGAGCCGGGGTGGACTGAGTGCAGGTTAACTCGTGAGAAAGCTACTTCACTGATAAAGTGATGAACTGGGATGGAGAGAAAGATCCTTTTCTCATGTGCAGGGGAGGATGAGTACAGTCATCCCTGTGTATCTGTGGGGCACTGGTTCCAGGACCCCAAATGATACCAAAATCCACAGATGCCCAAGTCTCATATAGAATGGTGCATTTGCATATAACCTATGCACATCCTCTCTTAGACATTAAATCATCTCTGTATTACCTAATGCATCATAAATGCTATGTAAGTAGATGCCAATACACAACAGATTCAAGTTTTGCCTCTTGGAACTTTCTGATTTTTTTTTCAGATATTTTCTATTCATGGTTGGTTGAATCGTTGAGCGCAGAGCCTATGGATACGAAGGAGTATACACGCTCAGTGCCCAGTTGTGTCCAGCTATCTGTGACCCCATGGACTGGAGCCCACCAGGCTCCCCTGTCCATGGGATTCTCCAGGCAAGAAGACTGGAGTGGGTAGCCGTGCCCTCCTCCAGGGGATCTTCCCGACCCAGGGATCAAACCCAAGTCCCCTGCATTTTCTGAACTGCAGATGGATTCTTGACCACNAAAAAAAAAAAAAATGCTTGAGGTACAGGGAAGGAGAGGTGGGAGGGCTGCTCCATATGCCTTAGGGGGAGCTGGGTCTATGAGAGCCATATAGAGGCAGATTCTGTTTAAGAAATCAGAAAATAAGAAGGAGGAAAAAAGACCTTTTATTTTCCTGCCTAAGAAGCAGCCGATTTGCAGAACTACCATGAGATTTAATTAATATATGTATTTGCAGATTCTCCAAGGAAAGGCTAAGTTATATAAGTGTTGTGATCTAGTACATTTTCATTTTTCATGAATAATTTACACCTCATGGTGAGAAACTTGGGCAGGATTCTTTTGTATATAGCACCTAAAGACATCATATCAGTTCCAATTTCGTGCAGCTGAAGAGAAAAATGTCAAGGGTTCTTATGTGGAACTTGACTGCATGGTGGATCGCCCTACTTTTATTCTACCTCAAATCCCATCCTCTTTTGCATTTTGATGGAATTTGTGAGGGGGGGATCTTTTCAGATTGAAAAATCATATTCCCAGTAGTACTTCGGCTTTTGTTGACTGTCCTAAAAGTATGCTCATTTTTCTAACTGTAGGTTTTCTCTTCTGAGAAAATATACAGTTTTCCTGAGATAAATATACAGTTCATACCAGAGGTGTGTTTCCTTCCAGTTGTAGCTGTGTAAGGAAAGAGAGGCGAGGTGCAGTGCAGAAATTCAGATCCATTGCCAAGGGTTGAAAGAGGAATGGGGTCTCATCCTTAATACAAGTCGCTATGGACTGAGTCAATTTTTGATTTATAGGTATTTCTCTTCCCAAGTTCAGCGACTGCTGCCTGCCTGCCCACATTCTACCTGCACATCTGGGGAAGTTGTCAGCCTTGCTGTGTGGGTGGATGGAGAGGAGAGAGCCTTTCAGTCTCCCGATACGGTGCTAGACTGAGTGTCACTCCCCTTCCTGGATATCATGCCTCCACGAGTCAGGGACAGACTGGCATTAGGTGCGACCTCTTAGACCCTCCTAGCGTTCCCTCTGGGCCACATCACTGGAGGCAGTGGCTACCAAGGTCAGACCTGTCTGAGTCTGCTGAACACACTGGAGACGCAGGGTGGCAAAGTACTAATGGTCCCTAGGAGTTAACGGCCCAGTCAGATGCGAAGCAATCAGTGTCATAAAGGGAAATCGTCAAGTCCTCGGATTAAAAAAAAATAAGCTGCATGGCAGAACTCCTAAAGTGGGGAGGGCATCTTGAAGGATGAGTCGGAATTAGATAGGGAGCAGATGAGCTGTCCCTGCCAGAGTGAAAGGTAAGGGGTAGAGCAGGGGGTGGGGTAAGGGGCAAGGAGGGCTGGCGTCATAAACGTGCCAGCATCATGCCTTGCGTGTGCCCTCATATTCAGCCTGATCAGATGGATTCTGTTCTTCCTCTTTAGTATGGGACAACATCAAGACTCAGATTTTGCTTTGACTCTATAATCAGTAGGAGGGCCTCCCTTTGACCTCAAGACTCTATAACCCTGAGGTCAGTGCTTTCCCTCCTGCTGTCTTCTTCCCCAAGCCTGGAGTTTGAGAAGCAGTCTCAGTCTTTACCCCACAGTGGACACAGAGCAGCTCTTACTGTGTTGGGTCTGAAGCGGGGGATGGTGTGGCTCACGCACTGCATGCAATGAGTGAGGGGGTGCAGCATTAACACACGGGCAGGACCGGAAAATCCCATGGAGCGACGAGGAGGCGTTAGGGGACTGAGGGCCTTGAGTGGCAGGCCGAGAGCAGGGCAGCAAAACGCTAAAGGGGGGCTTTGCAAACCCCCATCTACTGGACGTGAGTGGGTAGGTGTGAGCCNAAAAAAAAAAAAAATGCTTGAGGTACAGGGAAGGAGAGGTGGGAGGGCTGCTCCATATGCCTTAGGGGGAGCTGGGTCTATGAGAGCCATATAGAGGCAGATTCTGTTTAAGAAATCAGAAAATAAGAAGGAGGAAAAAAGACCTTTTATTTTCCTGCCTAAGAAGCAGCCGATTTGCAGAACTACCATGAGATTTAATTAATATATGTATTTGCAGATTCTCCAAGGAAAGGCTAAGTTATATAAGTGTTGTGATCTAGTACATTTTCATTTTTCATGAATAATTTACACCTCATGGTGAGAAACTTGGGCAGGATTCTTTTGTATATAGCACCTAAAGACATCATATCAGTTCCAATTTCGTGCAGCTGAAGAGAAAAATGTCAAGGGTTCTTATGTGGAACTTGACTGCATGGTGGATCGCCCTACTTTTATTCTACCTCAAATCCCATCCTCTTTTGCATTTTGATGGAATTTGTGAGGGGGGGATCTTTTCAGATTGAAAAATCATATTCCCAGTAGTACTTCGGCTTTTGTTGACTGTCCTAAAAGTATGCTCATTTTTCTAACTGTAGGTTTTCTCTTCTGAGAAAATATACAGTTTTCCTGAGATAAATATACAGTTCATACCAGAGGTGTGTTTCCTTCCAGTTGTAGCTGTGTAAGGAAAGAGAGGCGAGGTGCAGTGCAGAAATTCAGATCCATTGCCAAGGGTTGAAAGAGGAATGGGGTCTCATCCTTAATACAAGTCGCTATGGACTGAGTCAATTTTTGATTTATAGGTATTTCTCTTCCCAAGTTCAGCGACTGCTGCCTGCCTGCCCACATTCTACCTGCACATCTGGGGAAGTTGTC
This sequence comes from Raphicerus campestris, assembly GCA_006410735.1. Lineage (NCBI taxonomy): Eukaryota > Metazoa > Chordata > Mammalia > Artiodactyla > Bovidae > Raphicerus > Raphicerus campestris. The sequence goes on along the minus strand of SJYW01031431.1, from coordinate 226,642 downwards.
AGCCTTGCTGTGTGGGTGGATGGAGAGGAGAGAGCCTTTCAGTCTCCCGATACGGTGCTAGACTGAGTGTCACTCCCCTTCCTGGATATCATGCCTCCACGAGTCAGGGACAGACTGGCATTAGGTGCGACCTCTTAGACCCTCCTAGCGTTCCCTCTGGGCCACATCACTGGAGGCAGTGGCTACCAAGGTCAGACCTGTCTGAGTCTGCTGAACACACTGGAGACGCAGGGTGGCAAAGTACTAATGGTCCCTAGGAGTTAACGGCCCAGTCAGATGCGAAGCAATCAGTGTCATAAAGGGAAATCGTCAAGTCCTCGGATTAAAAAAAAATAAGCTGCATGGCAGAACTCCTAAAGTGGGGAGGGCATCTTGAAGGATGAGTCGGAATTAGATAGGGAGCAGATGAGCTGTCCCTGCCAGAGTGAAAGGTAAGGGGTAGAGCAGGGGGTGGGGTAAGGGGCAAGGAGGGCTGGCGTCATAAACGTGCCAGCATCATGCCTTGCGTGTGCCCTCATATTCAGCCTGATCAGATGGATTCTGTTCTTCCTCTTTAGTATGGGACAACATCAAGACTCAGATTTTGCTTTGACTCTATAATCAGTAGGAGGGCCTCCCTTTGACCTCAAGACTCTATAACCCTGAGGTCAGTGCTTTCCCTCCTGCTGTCTTCTTCCCCAAGCCTGGAGTTTGAGAAGCAGTCTCAGTCTTTACCCCACAGTGGACACAGAGCAGCTCTTACTGTGTTGGGTCTGAAGCGGGGGATGGTGTGGCTCACGCACTGCATGCAATGAGTGAGGGGGTGCAGCATTAACACACGGGCAGGACCGGAAAATCCCATGGAGCGACGAGGAGGCGTTAGGGGACTGAGGGCCTTGAGTGGCAGGCCGAGAGCAGGGCAGCAAAACGCTAAAGGGGGGCTTTGCAAACCCCCATCTACTGGACGTGAGTGGGTAGGTGTGAGCCGGGGTGGACTGAGTGCAGGTTAACTCGTGAGAAAGCTACTTCACTGATAAAGTGATGAACTGGGATGGAGAGAAAGATCCTTTTCTCATGTGCAGGGGAGGATGAGTACAGTCATCCCTGTGTATCTGTGGGGCACTGGTTCCAGGACCCCAAATGATACCAAAATCCACAGATGCCCAAGTCTCATATAGAATGGTGCATTTGCATATAACCTATGCACATCCTCTCTTAGACATTAAATCATCTCTGTATTACCTAATGCATCATAAATGCTATGTAAGTAGATGCCAATACACAACAGATTCAAGTTTTGCCTCTTGGAACTTTCTGATTTTTTTTTCAGATATTTTCTATTCATGGTTGGTTGAATCGTTGAGCGCAGAGCCTATGGATACGAAGGAGTATACACGCTCAGTGCCCAGTTGTGTCCAGCTATCTGTGACCCCATGGACTGGAGCCCACCAGGCTCCCCTGTCCATGGGATTCTCCAGGCAAGAAGACTGGAGTGGGTAGCCGTGCCCTCCTCCAGGGGATCTTCCCGACCCAGGGATCAAACCCAAGTCCCCTGCATTTTCTGAACTGCAGATGGATTCTTGACCACTTTGCCACCTGGGAAGCCCAGGAAGGAGGACAGGCTGTAACTAAGAAAGTCAGGCAAATTCAGGGAGGCATTTTGATCCTTTCTTCTCCCAGTGGCTCTTTCCAGCTTCTGAGCATCTGGATTCACCAGCTTTCTGGTCCCTGCCACATCAACCTTCTAAAAGGCATCTCTCCCCAAGACTCACATAAAAAGAGTGGTTCCTGTTGACACTTGCTCACTTTTATTTGTACTAGTGTAGAAGTGTTGGTTGCACAGTTTTGCCCAACTCTTTGCAACCCCAGGGAGTATAGCCCGCCAGACTCCTCTGTCTGTGGGATTCTCCAGGCAAGAATACTGGAGTGGGTTGCCGTGCCCTCCTCCAGGGTTGACTTGTATCATAAAGGACAAATGTGCTAACTGGTGTTTTCTGACATTGGTTTATGAGAAACTGTAGTTCATCTAACATTTAGTCTCCATCATGCCTTGGCGTTGTGTATAACATCCTGGAACTTCTGGTCTGTTTTAACTCTAGGTGATGAAATTATATTATTATTATCACCCTCCCCTTGCTCAGTTTGTGTCGATGAGCTTCCTATAATCAAGCACAGAGGCTCTTCACTATTTACTGCAATATATTTCTGGAAGCAGCATCATTAAGCTGAACATTGTAAAATGTCACCCATTTTCCTAAAGTCATTGTCACCTCAGGCATTGCAGATCTGACCCAACACCTGCATCAACTACATCACAGCTCTGAAAGGCATTAAGTCCTATGAACAAACTGACCACAACCAGGCCCTCCTTCTACAATAACAGAAAAAGGGAATGATGATGCAACTTACATTGTAATTTGGAGCAAGTNGCAGAATTTGGGGCATTACTTTACTAGCATGTGAGATGAGTGCAATTGTGTGGTAGTTTGAGCATTCTCTGGCATTGCCTTTCTTTGGGATTGGAATGAAAACTGACCTTTTCCAGTCCTGTGGCCACTGCTGAGTTTTCCAAATTTGCTGGCATATTGAGTGCGGCACTTTCACAGCAACATCTTTCAGGATTTCAAATAGCTCGACTGGAATTCCATCACCTCAATAATAAATCACAAATAATGCATATCCAATCACACCTTCCTGGTTTTAAAAAAATGCAGTTGTTAGAAATTAATATAAAGTAACTGGAAACTCTATTTGTTTAGCAATTTTAAAATGGTGCTCTGAATGAAAGGACAATGGAAATTTAAAATATTGAACTGAACAGTAATGAAATATATACAAACTTTAAAGATGCAAATAAAATGATGAATGAAAATGTACAGCTTAAATNAATTAATATAAAGTAACTGGAAACTCTATTTGTTTAGCAATTTTAAAATGGTGCTCTGAATGAAAGGACAATGGAAATTTAAAATATTGAACTGAACAGTAATGAAATATATACAAACTTTAAAGATGCAAATAAAATGATGAATGAAAATGTACAGCTTAAATATTTATATTAGGAAAGAAAGGCTCAAAACTAATAAATTAATATCTGCATTAAGAAGTTAGTTTTAAAAAAGCAGATTAAGTTCTGAGAAAGTATAAAGAAGAGAATAATGAATGTAAGAGAAATTTTCCTCAAAATAGAAACTAAGTAGATAATATTGAGAATCAGCTTCTTAAAGTGGATTTATTAATTTTGAGCCTCAGCTAAAATTATGGTGAATATCACTCACAAAACAGATATATTTGCACATTATCAGATTAATGAAGAAACACATTTTTCCCAAAGACATAAATATATCATTAAATAAAATAACTTCCATTTATGATTTTTTAAAAATCTCCTGACACATTAGTAAGAATAGGGAATTTCCATATTCTGAAAAAGGATATGCATACAAAATTATACCAAGCATGCAATTAATGGCAAAATATTAAAAGAACACCCTTGAATATCAGGAGCAAGGCAACTTGCAAACCTCTGCTCCTTTGATTCAGAATTGTACAGGTCTTAGTACTGTAATACAAAAAGGAAGAAAAAACAGGAAATAAATCAAGCAAAGCTCATTATTTCAATTTTAAGTAACAAATGATGTTAATTTTAGCATGCATGCGTGTGTGCATGCCCAGTTGCTAAGTCATGTCTGATTCTTTGAAACCTCATGGACTGTATGTACCCCACCAGGCTCTTCTGTCCATGGAATTTTCCAGGCAAGAATGCTGGAGTGGGTTGCCATTCCCTTCTCCAGATCTTCCCTACCCAGAGATTGAACCTATATCTCCCACATTGGCAGGCAGATTTTTTTTACCACTGAGCCACCAGGGAAGCCCCAATTTTTATGTGGAAAACACTAAAGAATCAACAGATAAATATTTAGATTAATAGATGTGCTTATCGACTTGTTGGAATTAGAATTATCATGCATTCATTAAGATAATCATATTCATTGTAACACAACTGAGATACAACTCAGTGGCTTAATAAAATAAAAACTGGGTCTCATCATGTAAAGCTAATTTAACTGGAGCAGGTGAGAGATGGGGCTCCATGCTACCTAGTCACCTGGGGACCCAGCCGATAGAGATGCCACCCTCTTCAACATGTGGTTTCCCAAGTCTTTCTGGCATCCACACCCAGCACCTTAGAAGGAAGGGATAGTGGGCCACAGGGGAAGTTTTCATGGGTCAGACCTCAATGTGGGATACAGCATGGTTACCCCCATTCCATCTTTCAGAGATCAGTCACATGGCCGCACCTACATGGAAGGGAGGCCAAGAAGATGTGGGTCTAGGAAGAAAGGGAAACACCTTTAATGATAACCAAGGTGGTCTCTGCCGCATAATAAATCATTGTATAACTGTGCAGAACAGCAATTCAAAAATACCTTTTTAAGCAAGATGCCAGTTATAAAAGATGGATAAAGACTTTTTGAGAAAATTTTTCAACTTTTTTGGAAAGACTTTAATAAACAGGGATATTTCATGTACACAAATAAGTTGTCACTTCTTCCTATAGTAATCTACAATTCTGAAACCATCCAATCAAAATACTAACATTGTTTATGGTAATTGACAGACTGATTCTAAAATGTATATTGAAAAGCAAACAACTAAAAATGGCAAACATTCCCAAAGGAGAATAAGGAAATAAGGGAAAGGACTTTTAGAATCCACATCAGAACTAGTTATAAAACGGCAGCAACCCAGATAGGAACTGATGAAGTGTCCAACAAGGCAGGCCAATGGAACAAAACAGAAAGGCCAGAAGCAGGCCACACATATAAGAAGGCTTGACTACGACAATGACAGAGGACTTGGAAAATCAGTGTGGGAGGGGAAGCTACCCAGTAAATGCTACTTGAACATCTGGTGATCCAATGGATTGAAATTTCTTAAAAATTGGATCCCTACCACCCACCATACATGAAAGTTGCTAATTCCAATTCAAGACTTAATGTAAAGGGGAAATCTATAAATTATTAAGAAGATAATGCATAAGAATATATTTACTAGATATATTAAATATTGTAAAGCTCAACATCATAAAGGAAAAACATCGATAAATTGAACTCTTTAAGATTAAGAACTTCTATTTATCAAGTGGATCAATAAGAAATATACAAGTAAGTTATCCAATATACATATTATAAGAGACAAAAAATTAATAGCAGAAATATGTAAAGGATTCTATAATTCAATATGAAACAAAGACAAACAACTCACTACAAAAATGAGCAAAAGACATGAACAGACATTTCACAGAAGAAGGAATATAAATGGGCCAAATACATGTGAAAAAATTTCCACTGCATCCATAATTTGGAGAAATGCAATCTAAAAACACAAGGAACCATTTCACACCTATCACATCAGTAAAAAAATTAAAATAGTACAAGACAGACTCTCATATAGTGTTGAAAAATTTAACCGGTATCATCATTTTAGAAAATGATTTGGTATTCCTGCTGCTAAGTCGCTTCAGTCGTGTCCGACTCTGTGTGACCCCATAGATGGCAGCCCACCAGGCTCCCCCGTCCCTGGGATTCTCCAGGCAAGAACACTGGAGTGGGTTGCCATTTCCTTCTCCAATGCATGAAAGTGAAAAGTGAAAGTGAAGTCACTCAGTCGTGTCTGACTCTTAGCGACCCCATGGACTGCAGCCTA
>SJYW01031431.1:174983-220856 GCA_006410735.1 Raphicerus campestris | reverse complement strand
CTCAGTCGTGTCTGACTCTTAGCGACCCCATGGACTGCAGCCTACCAGGCTCCTCCGTCCATGGGATTTTCCAGGCAAGAGTACTGGAGTTGGGTGCCATTGCCTGGGTATTCCTAGTAGTTGGTAAAGGCCTGACCATAAAGGTCTAAGCCCCAACTTATCAGTGATAACAGCTACCAGGGATGATAATAGAAACTGACAGAATTTGCCTGGTATGAGATATTAATTAATCCCACTAGTATCGAAGTTAATGGCACCCCACTCTAGTACTCTTGCCTGGAAAACCCCATGGGCAGAGGAGCCTGGTAGGCTGCAGTCCATGAGGTCACTAAGAGTTGGACATGACTGAGCAACTTTACTTTTAATTTTNAAACCTCATGGGCAGAGGAGCCTGGTAGGCTGCAGTCCATGAGGTCGCTAACAGTTGGACATGACTGAGCAACTTCACTTTCACTTTTCACTTTCATGCATTGGAGAAGGAAATGGCAACCCACGCCAGTGTTCTTGCCTGGAGAATCCCAGGGACAGGGGAGCCTGGTGGGCTGCCGTCTATGGGGTCACAAAGAGTCGGACACGACTGAAGCGACTTAGCAGCAGCAGCAGCATCAAAGCTGAATGTCTTCAAATACGGTATGAGATGTAGCATGGCGGTTAAATGAGTAGCTTTGAAATCAGATTTCCTGAGTTTAAAGCTTGACTCTGGTCACTTATTAACTATGATCTTTGTTAAGACCCTTAACCTCTCTGTGCCTGTTTTACCATCTCTAAATGGGGACAATAAGCTTGAAGAGTCAGTGAATGCTATTGTAATTACTAAGTCCTTTAGATGTTCCCCTGGATACAAGGATGAATGTGGAAGAGGATGGGGCTGGTGGCCCAGACTGGGGCAGCACCTGCTGAAAACACTGGTTACTCATCTTCAGGGTTTACTGTCTCCTCGAGACTGTTCTTGGTGTGGTCTCAGGTGAAGACCAAGTTTGGTAAATCCTCATATTTCTCAGCTAGAATGCAGCATGTTTCTAACCATTTCATGCAAACCACAAAACCCCCCACAAATTCCATGTCTAGCTTCCAGGCATAAATGAAGAAAATGAAGTCGCTGCTATTTTAAAAGCTAATTACTAGTAAAATACTTTCATAGTCACATTTCCTGTGAAATAAAGGTCTCTGGCAGGCAGAGCTAGTCAGTAACACTTTTGTTCCAAGCAGGGGTTTTCCTTTAGCACAGAACAAGCTGTACCCTACTCAGAAAATGTCTGATTTAGTTCTGAAGGGGAGACCGTAAAAGCATATAATTTTTTATTACACACATTTACACGTTTAAAAATATCTATCCCATCTCACTAAAGAGATATGGACGCTGTTGGTGAGTTCTTTCATTTTTGAAAACTTTATGATAAATAAATGAAATAAAACATACAGAGATGCCTAATTTAGTGTCTGGAATTGTAACAGTAAGGAAAGAAATTTGACCACAAACAATCTACACTTGGAGCATAAGTTTTAAGAGACCTTCATATCATCAAATTTCAGCTTCTTTGGAAGAATGAACTTTAGAAATATTTTCAGGGATTCAGTATTTTCAATTTTGAGCATTTTTCTATATGTATACTATTGGTTCTCCTCAAAAAGCTATATTAGTTGGAGAATAAGGAAGAATATAAAGAAAAAATCATTTTGAGCTTTTTGCTTCTTAATGATTGAAGTCAATACAATTCCAAATTGTGTAGGATTCAGACCATGTACCTGGTGCTGTCCAAATACTAGAAAGTACTTCACAGAGTTGAATATATTGAGTTTGAGCTCAGAATTTTGCAGTTCCCCATGTCAGTTTATCTAGAAAATCACATGTATTTCTGAATGCCTCCAAATCACTTGGTAGAAGTAGAAAATAGGGGGGGTTCCCTGGTGGTTCAGTCTTAAAGAATTTGTCTGCTAATGCAGGAGACACAGATTTGATCCCTGATTTGGGACGATTCCACAGGCTGAAGGGCAACTAAGCTGAAGTGCAGCAACTACTGAGCTTGGGCCCTAAAGCCTGGAAGCCGCAACCCCTGAGCTCGCATGCTGTGACTACCGCAAGCCCGTGTCCCCTCGAGTCTGTGCTCCACAACAATAGCAGTCACCACAGTGAGAGGCCTGCACAGCGCAACTATGGGAGCTCCTGCTCTCTGCAACCAGAGGAAAGCCTACGCAGCAACAAAGACCCAGCCCAGCCAACAATTAAACAATCAATTTAAAAATTATTCAAAAAGAAAGAAGAAAACATTCTTCCCTTCCAGTTAAAAAAAAAAAAGTGGAAAGAATACCCTTCACTTGTAATCTCCAGTTCCTCATCTCTGATTTACTCTTTTCATTGTAGAAAAAAGCATTATGCAAAATTTAGGCCATAAAAGGGCATCCAGAACAAAACAACCGATGACCAGGTATTGGGTTGGCCAAAAAGTTTAAATGGATTTTCTGCAAGATGCGAAGGCAAAATCCAAACAAACTTTTTGGCCAACCCAATACCTACCTTGAAGCCTGATAAATAACATTGACAATACAGGTGAACGCTGCTACATCACGTAAGTCTCCCTCCTGAACTTGAACTATGCCATTCCCACGCATCTCCACAATTTTATCATGTATATATCCTTGAACCATATGGAATATTTTTTCAGCTTTTTCAGTTCAGTTCAGTCGCTCAGTCGTGTCCAACTCTTTGCGACTCCATGAATCGCCACACGCCAGGCCTCCCTGGCCATCACCAACTCCCGGAGTTCACTCAAACTCATGTCCATCGAGTTGGTGATGCCATCCAGCCATCTCATCCTCTGTCATCCCCTTCTCCTCCTGCTTCCAATCCCTCTCAGCATCAGGGTCTTTTCCAATGTGTCAACTCTTTGCATCAGGTGGCCAAAGTATTGGAGTTTCAGCTTTAGCATCAGTCCCTCCAATGAACACCCAGGACTAATCGCCTTCAGAATGGACCAGTTGGATCTCCTTGCAGTCCAAGGGACTCTCAAGAGTCTTCTCCAACACCACAGTTCAAAAGCATCAATTCTTCTGTGCTCAGCTTTCTTCACAGCCCAACACTCACATCCATACATGACCACAGGAAAAACCATAGCCTTGACTAGACGGACCTTTGTTGGCAAAGTAATGTTTCTGCTTTTTGAATATGCTATCTAAGTTGGTCATAACTTTCCTTCCAAGGAGTAGGCATCTTTTAATGTAAATAGTGTCATAGTATATGTATTTTTATGCATCTGGCTTTATTCACTCAGCATTATGTGTGAGAATTATCTATGCACACACACAGTTTACGTTCACTCATTTTCACTGCTATATGATGTTCCACTGTATAAATCCACCACAGTTTATTTCCTGATCTAGTGAGTGTGTGCAACTACTCCAGTGTTCTTGCCTGGAGAATCCTAGGGAAGGGGGAGCCTGGTGGGCTGCTGTCTATGGGGTCGCACAGAGTCAGACACGACTGATGCAACTTAGCAGCAACAGCAGCAGCAGTGTGTGTGTGTACACACTCAGTCATGTCCGACTCTGCGGCCTCATGGACTGTAGCCTGCAATGTTCCTCTGTCCATGGATTCTCCAGGCAAGAATACTGGAGTGGGTTGCCATTTCCTACTCCAGGGACACTTCCCAACCCAGGGATCAAACTTGAGTCTCTCACATCTCCCGCATCGGCAGGCTTGTTGTTTACCACTAGCGCCACCTGGGACGCCCCCTGGATTTAGTGAATACTGGCCATATTCAATGGACATGAGTTGTCTCCATTTCTATTTGTCAAATCCTCTGTAACTTTCAGTAATGTCAATTTACATTTTTCTGCCAGTCTGCTATCCCTTTGTGATTTAATTTGCATTTCTCCGACTAGTACTAGCAGTACAGTTAAGTCTCTTTCTTGTAAGTTTCTCGCCACTTTAATTTTCTGAAAATTGTTCTACATACCTATCTTATTGAGTGGGAGGTTTTTTAAATTTTTAACACAGTCAAATTTATTAAGGCCTTTTCTTAGTGGTTTAATAATTTGTCCTTACCCTGAGGCCATAAAGATCTTTTTGCATATTTTCTTCCATTATTATAATTTTGCCTTTCAGATTCCTCTGGTGAGAATTGATTTTTGTATACAGAGACCCAATTTCATATGTTTTTCCCTTGAGGAGAATGGAAGGCCCCAGCCCCATTTATTGAGTCAAGTACACTTTCCCCATTGGTTTGCAGTGCCAACTCAGACCTAGGCTAATTTCCTACACGTGTGTGTTCCCTACTTCTTCCTTCCTTCTGTATTCAGTTCTTTTCAGTTAAAGTGAATCCCTTAGAAGTTGCTGTTGGAAGAGTTGGTAGGTGGTTATCTTCCTTAGAAATGCGTAAAACTATTTGCCTTTTCCTGAATGACATTTAAGTGAATATACAATGTAATTGCCCCAAACATTTTGAAAATATCCCATTGTCTTCTCTTCTCTATGATAACAGAGATCCTACAACTATCCATTTGTATTGCTCCTCTACGCATAATCTGTCTTACCTCTTGTAGCTTTATATATTTTTCTCTTTACCTTTGACATCCTGTACTTTTAATATAATGCTTCTAGCTGCAGACTTGTTGCATTTGTCTTAGTTGATCTTCTGCATGTCTTCTCAAACTTTGGGTTCTTTTTGAACGTTAAAAATTCTCTTTAATATTGTTTTTCCACCATGCTCTTATACTCCTCCTTCTGGAATTTCTACTAGCTTTAAATTGAAGCTTTTCATTTCATCTTCCAAGTCTCTTCATTTCATCCTCCACATTTCCTATCTATTTCTCTGTTCTGCATTCTGTGCGGTTTCATCAGGAATATTTAACAATTCATTAATTTTCTCTTCATCTGCATCTACTTGTTTGTTTAATCTGTTGGCTTATATTTTAACAACATTGTCTTTCATTGCTTAAAGTGTCTGCATGCTCCTTTTTTCAAATCTGGATGCTCTTTCTCCCCACAAAATATCCAGTTCTAGAGGTGGGAACTCTATTCCTTCTTGTATCCCTTTGAACATTTTAAACATTCCTGAGTGGGAGTGCTCATGGGCTTTCATTCCATGGTCTTGAAGCTTCTGTCCTTGGCTTTCTTCTTTTCATATTCTATGTGCTGACCTTTGGTAAATTCATTCAGTTCCTTGTTATAAACTGTAATATACTAATGACTGTCAAATCTAGGCCAGATACATCTTCTAAGCTCGAATCCCATGTGCTTTCCTCCTAGTGCTTGTATATACACCTAAAAATTTCGCAGACACTTCAGCCTCAGCCTATCTAAATGAGCTCATGACTGGCCTCATAAAAGGCTGCTTTCTTTCACATTCCCCATTCNTCACCACAGTGAGAGGCCTGCACAGCGCAACTATGGGAGCTCCTGCTCTCTGCAACCAGAGGAAAGCCTACGCAGCAACAAAGACCCAGCCCAGCCAACAATTAAACAATCAATTTAAAAATTATTCAAAAAGAAAGAAGAAAACATTCTTCCCTTCCAGTTAAAAAAAAAAAAGTGGAAAGAATACCCTTCACTTGTAATCTCCAGTTCCTCATCTCTGATTTACTCTTTTCATTGTAGAAAAAAGCATTATGCAAAATTTAGGCCATAAAAGGGCATCCAGAACAAAACAACCGATGACCAGGTATTGGGTTGGCCAAAAAGTTTAAATGGATTTTCTGCAAGATGCGAAGGCAAAATCCAAACAAACTTTTTGGCCAACCCAATACCTACCTTGAAGCCTGATAAATAACATTGACAATACAGGTGAACGCTGCTACATCACGTAAGTCTCCCTCCTGAACTTGAACTATGCCATTCCCACGCATCTCCACAATTTTATCATGTATATATCCTTGAACCATATGGAATATTTTTTCAGCTTTTTCAGTTCAGTTCAGTCGCTCAGTCGTGTCCAACTCTTTGCGACTCCATGAATCGCCACACGCCAGGCCTCCCTGGCCATCACCAACTCCCGGAGTTCACTCAAACTCATGTCCATCGAGTTGGTGATGCCATCCAGCCATCTCATCCTCTGTCATCCCCTTCTCCTCCTGCTTCCAATCCCTCTCAGCATCAGGGTCTTTTCCAATGTGTCAACTCTTTGCATCAGGTGGCCAAAGTATTGGAGTTTCAGCTTTAGCATCAGTCCCTCCAATGAACACCCAGGACTAATCGCCTTCAGAATGGACCAGTTGGATCTCCTTGCAGTCCAAGGGACTCTCAAGAGTCTTCTCCAACACCACAGTTCAAAAGCATCAATTCTTCTGTGCTCAGCTTTCTTCACAGCCCAACACTCACATCCATACATGACCACAGGAAAAACCATAGCCTTGACTAGACGGACCTTTGTTGGCAAAGTAATGTTTCTGCTTTTTGAATATGCTATCTAAGTTGGTCATAACTTTCCTTCCAAGGAGTAGGCATCTTTTAATGTAAATAGTGTCATAGTATATGTATTTTTATGCATCTGGCTTTATTCACTCAGCATTATGTGTGAGAATTATCTATGCACACACACAGTTTACGTTCACTCATTTTCACTGCTATATGATGTTCCACTGTATAAATCCACCACAGTTTATTTCCTGATCTAGTGAGTGTGTGCAACTACTCCAGTGTTCTTGCCTGGAGAATCCTAGGGAAGGGGGAGCCTGGTGGGCTGCTGTCTATGGGGTCGCACAGAGTCAGACACGACTGATGCAACTTAGCAGCAACAGCAGCAGCAGTGTGTGTGTGTACACACTCAGTCATGTCCGACTCTGTGGCCTCATGGACTGTAGCCTGCAATGTTCCTCTGTCCATGGATTCTCCAGGCAAGAATACTGGAGTGGGTTGCCATTTCCTACTCCAGGGACACTTCCCAACCCAGGGATCAAACTTGAGTCTCTCACATCTCCCGCATCGGCAGGCTTGTTGTTTACCACTAGCGCCACCTGGGACGCCCCCTGGATTTAGTGAATACTGGCCATATTCAATGGACATGAGTTGTCTCCATTTCTATTTGTCAAATCCTCTGTAACTTTCAGTAATGTCAATTTACATTTTTCTGCCAGTCTGCTATCCCTTTGTGATTTAATTTGCATTTCTCCGACTAGTACTAGCAGTACAGTTAAGTCTCTTTCTTGTAAGTTTCTCGCCACTTTAATTTTCTGAAAATTGTTCTACATACCTATCTTATTGAGTGGGAGGTTTTTTAAATTTTTAACACAGTCAAATTTATTAAGGCCTTTTCTTAGTGGTTTAATAATTTGTCCTTACCCTGAGGCCATAAAGATCTTTTTGCATATTTTCTTCCATTATTATAATTTTGCCTTTCAGATTCCTCTGGTGAGAATTGATTTTTGTATACAGAGACCCAATTTCATATGTTTTTCCCTTGAGGAGAATGGAAGGCCCCAGCCCCATTTATTGAGTCAAGTACACTTTCCCCATTGGTTTGCAGTGCCAACTCAGACCTAGGCTAATTTCCTACACGTGTGTGTTCCCTACTTCTTCCTTCCTTCTGTATTCAGTTCTTTTCAGTTAAAGTGAATCCCTTAGAAGTTGCTGTTGGAAGAGTTGGTAGGTGGTTATCTTCCTTAGAAATGCGTAAAACTATTTGCCTTTTCCTGAATGACATTTAAGTGAATATACAATGTAATTGCCCCAAACATTTTGAAAATATCCCATTGTCTTCTCTTCTCTATGATAACAGAGATCCTACAACTATCCATTTGTATTGCTCCTCTACGCATAATCTGTCTTACCTCTTGTAGCTTTATATATTTTTCTCTTTACCTTTGACATCCTGTACTTTTAATATAATGCTTCTAGCTGCAGACTTGTTGCATTTGTCTTAGTTGATCTTCTGCATGTCTTCTCAAACTTTGGGTTCTTTTTGAACGTTAAAAATTCTCTTTAATATTGTTTTTCCACCATGCTCTTATACTCCTCCTTCTGGAATTTCTACTAGCTTTAAATTGAAGCTTTTCATTTCATCTTCCAAGTCTCTTCATTTCATCCTCCACATTTCCTATCTATTTCTCTGTTCTGCATTCTGTGCGGTTTCATCAGGAATATTTAACAATTCATTAATTTTCTCTTCATCTGCATCTACTTGTTTGTTTAATCTGTTGGCTTATATTTTAACAACATTGTCTTTCATTGCTTAAAGTGTCTGCATGCTCCTTTTTTCAAATCTGGATGCTCTTTCTCCCCACAAAATATCCAGTTCTAGAGGTGGGAACTCTATTCCTTCTTGTATCCCTTTGAACATTTTAAACATTCCTGAGTGGGAGTGCTCATGGGCTTTCATTCCATGGTCTTGAAGCTTCTGTCCTTGGCTTTCTTCTTTTCATATTCTATGTGCTGACCTTTGGTAAATTCATTCAGTTCCTTGTTATAAACTGTAATATACTAATGACTGTCAAATCTAGGCCAGATACATCTTCTAAGCTCGAATCCCATGTGCTTTCCTCCTAGTGCTTGTATATACACCTAAAAATTTCGCAGACACTTCAGCCTCAGCCTATCTAAATGAGCTCATGACTGGCCTCATAAAAGGCTGCTTTCTTTCACATTCCCCATTCTTTTTGTTTTTTAACATTTTCTTTCCTTTTTTTTTTTTTACTTTGAACTGAAGGATAATTGCCTTACAATATTGCGTTGGTTTCTGCCATATATCAACATGAATCAGCTATAGGTATACATACGTCCTCTCCCTCTTGAATCTCCCTCCCACCCCATCCCACCCCTCTAGGTTGTCACAGAGTCTCCATTCTTTTGAGTGGCACTTTCCTCTTTCTGCTCAGGCACTGAAGCCAGAAACCGGGGCAATACTGCAAATCTGCCTGCTATCTCAGCTCTTACATCCAATCAACAATGCGGGCATGCCTAGTTGCTTAGTCATGTCTGGCTCTTTGCAGCTCCATGGACCGTAGCCTGCCAGGCTCCTCTGTCCATGGAATTTCCCAGGCAAGAATACTGGAGTGGGTTGCCATTTCCTTCTCAGAGGATCTTCCTGCCCCAGGGTTCAAACCCTCATCTGCTGGATTGTGGACAGATTCTTTACCCACTGAGCCACTTAGGAAGCCCAGTCAACAAGAACTTCTGCATATCCTGCCCCTCTGACAAATCTCATGTCCATCCCTCTTCTCCATTTCTCCTGAGTTCATGCCCCGATTACTCCCTCTGGGATGCCACAATAGTGGTCCAGGTGATCTTCCAACTCTACTTTGGTCCTGTCAGGTTTTGTAAATGATCCCAGACAAGAAAAATATCAAGATTTTATTTTTATTTCTCTTATTGTTGAACCATGAAATCACCAAAAAGAACTTCAAAATATTGTGTACTCATTTCTGGTCTGAGGTGACAGCTGGATTGCAGCCTAAGAGTCAGCCTTTCTCAACTTTACAGTAATATTAAATACATAAAGGACACTCGAGGCAGAGAGGGAACAAAGACAGTCACATATTCTATTGACAAGACTATGAGAGGAAATGCCGACAACGAAATCTGCAAAGCTGATATGAACTTCACAATCCATGGGTGACCCTGAGTCATGCTTTGAGTCCTGAAAAAGAGGTCACGCAGACTTGCAAGGCGGAGGAAAAAGGCATTGTTCCTCTCCATTGGCTTTTTGGAGGCTGGAGGATCCAAAGTCACTCTCAACCAGGACACCAGGCAACCAGCCTCTTTTGTAGATAATACATTTTGATGCAACCTGAGTATCGTTTATCCACACCCCCTTCCAACCAGCAAAGCCCATGTCCCCATCTCAGTTAGGTTAGAGTCAGAAACCCCTAGAGCCTAAATGTAAGACCTAAGAAATTGGGCTGATCTCCCCACCCCTGGCTTATCTCTCACTCTCTCATCAGAATAGAATTCCAGCTATCTGAAATCACTCTAAACTAAAACTTCTAGAAACTCTGATAAAGGTAACCTTACCTGAACAGACACTATCCATAAAGTTCTAACTGTCTTGCTTAACATTTAAAGTCTACTCTACAGATTCAATCTACACTTATCATCTTACCCCTTATATCACTTCTGAACATAGAGATCTCCAGCTCCACAGTATTATCAAAGATTTCCAAAACATTTCCAGTGCTCTCTCACATTCTTCTCTAGATTCCCCTTGTTCCTTCTGCCTCAAAGAGCCTCTCTTTTCTCTTTAAGCTCCCTGAAATTGTCTCATTATTAAAAATCCATCTTCAAGGTGCAAATTTCTTCACAAAGCCTTCCCCAAATCCCTAAACTGGAATTAATCTCTCCCTCCCCTATGTTCCCATAGAACTTTCCTTATACTCATTATAATACTTATCACTGTCTGCCTTATACAGCTAGCTCAATTTTGCTTCTCCCATTGGACTGTGAATCTTTTTTAATCAGCTAACACATATCACAGTGTCTTCTGTATCATAGTTTTGCAGCAAACATGTATTGAATTAACTGAAGACAAGATGAAATGAAATTTCACAAAGAGCTTCTCACTCAAGTTTCAACTTTTACTACTCAACTTCATATTGATCTTTAAAACAATAGCTGAGATTTGTCACAAAGCCAAGCAGCCAGCTGAAAAGAAACTAAATCTTGAATTTCCTTTGCACTTTTAAAGAGGAAACCCAAAGGTGATACCTTCCCTGACAAAGGAAAGTGGAACTAAAGGCCACATGGGGGTTTGGGGTCATGGAACAAAAGAAAGTCCTATTCTCTAATCTCCCTAAGATGGTGGGCTTGCTGATCTCTCCTGTCTCACTAGAGAATAAAATATGTCATGGAAGATTTGAAGATGTTACAATAGTGGGAAAAGCAGGAATGATGTGATGATGAGTAGCTGAGATGTTCAATAGGTCCATATCAATTTCTCTTCTTCCCTTCTTCCAAACAAATGACAAATATATAGCCATTGCTAATTTTAAAGCCAGTTAGGTATTTCTCACACAATAATGAATCAACCATCCAAACATCTTTCATCGTTACGTCCAAATTAGCCAGACACTTTAATTGTGAAGTTTGCAGTCACCCTGGAGCTAGAGGGCTATGGAGAACTTGTCGCTTTATATTGGTCGTAACAACTTCAAAACCCATATTGGTTTTGAAAGGCATAGAAGCTGTGCTTTGGGTTCCTCTTCTCACCAAATCCAAAAGCACAATTGCTCTTACTTTTCAGTCATTTATTCAAAACATTAATCAAGTTCTTGCTATGTTCTAAGCACCGTGCTAAAACCAGTGGCAAACCAATGAGAAATAGCAAGCATGGCCCCCGGCCTCATGGAGCTTCCTTTCCCTTAGAGGAGAGAGATATCAATAAAATAATTCCATGAAATTACTGCTGTGAAAGAAGGCCTTGTGATATGTTTATGAGACAAAGGAATCTGAATTACTCTGGAGAATTACAGTTTCTCTAGAAAGGGATTTTACACTGAAATTTAAAGGTTGAATAGGAGTTTAATAGGAAGGGTACAGGGAGGAGAAGAAAAGAAAATGTTCTCGGCAGAGTGAAGCAGGACATACAAAGGGCTTGCTGCCTGAGAAAAAAACATTTGTGAATACTGAGATAAAAATAAGTTTAAAGGGAGCTTCCCCGGTGCCTCAGTGGTAAAGAACCTGCCTGCCAATGCAGGAGACACAGGTTCGATCCCTGATCTGAGATGGTCTCGCAAGCCACGAGGTCACTAAGCCTGAACACCACAACTACTGAAGCCCACACTCTGCAAGAGAAACCACTGCAGTGGGAAGCCTGTGTTGTGTACCGCAACTAGAGAATAGCCCACGCTGGCCGCAACTAGGGAGTAGCCCACGCTGGCCGCAACTAGGGAGTAGCCCACGCTGGCTGCAACTAGAGAACAGCCCACGCTGGCCGAAACTAGGGAAAGCCTGCATGCAACAACAAGGACCCAGTGCCGCCAAAAATTAGAAAAATAAATAAACAAATAAAAGTATTTTTTAATAGCTTTAAAGCTAACTGTATCACATCATTCTTTCTCTCTGCCATACTACCTACTGCCCAAGTTCATGGGATTCTACAGAACATTCTATTTGATAAAAAATTAACTGTGTAGCAGTTCGGAAGCTTAAAACTGCAGGCTGTTTTAAAGAGTTGAGTGAAAAGCATGTCATCGTATGGGGGAGGGGGGAGATGTGAATACCTGAGTGTGTCCAGAGACTTTTGAATTGTTTCTTTTCTATTTTTGTGACCCATTCTCCTTCCGCTTCCTCTCTGAGCTAGATGACCATCACAGGGTCTAAGTTTTCCCTTCCGTTATTCTGCATTTTCCCCTTCAAATGAAAGACAGTCCTACAAAAACCAACTTAGAAAGGAGTTTATTATCCTTTCCTGGGCAATCACTAGAATTACTAAGCTAACTGCACAACTCCATTGCACTTTGTTTAAGGCTCCTGGGATAGAAACCAACATTATTATTATTTTTTTAATTATCAGATAAGCGGAAGCTGATTGGTTTTGTACATCTAAGAGCTCATTTCTTAAAATTTCCACGGTTTGTCTCACTGATTCAGAATGACTCTTGGAGCCGTATGTTTATTCAGTGTTTTGACTTCCTGGCCAGCGTACTCTGATTTCTGCCTTGTTAGGGGCAATACATTAATCTCCACCCGCAATCCTGACATATAGGATTGGCATAGCATTTATTAATTGACCTTTCACTTACATTGGTTTTCTTTTTACCTTCACCACATCCAACATCTTGGACTGACCATATCTGTGTTTTTAACACAGCGTAAAATGGGGTCAAGCTGCTACTTCCTGAGCCGGGTTCAATAAATAAAACTAATAACTGAGATTGATTACCCATTTAGATAGCAAACTACAAAACCCAAGATGTATTGTGTAATTTGCAGCTCTATGACATGTATTAAATTTCCAGACATAATATAAAAAATTCATGTAAATAACCAAGAGAAGATACTCAGGAATGAATTGTATGGTTCTCCTTTCACAGCAGTAGCATAAGTGTATTTTAACTAACCACTACCTAATTGAAACCATGTATAGATTAAGGAAATTCTGTGATCTGTCCTTATTTAGAAGCTTTCTTAATTGAACGTCTGCTGCTGCTGCTGCTAAGTCGTGTCCGACTCTGTGCGACCCCATAGACGGCAGCCCACAGGCCCCGCCGTCCCTGGGATTCTCCAGGCAAGAACGCTGGAGTGGGTTGCCATTTCCTTCTCCAATACATGAAAGTGAAAAGTGAAAGTGAAGTCGCTCAGTTGTGTCCGACGTTCGTGACCCCATGGACTGCAGCCTACCAGGCTCCTCTGTCCATGGTATTTTCCAGGCAAGAATACTGCAGTGGGTTGCCATTGCCTTCTCTGAACTGAACGTCTAGACCCCTCCAAAAGTGATCTCTTAGCCTACATGTTTCTTGTTGTTGTTTAGCTGCTAAGTCATGTCTGAGTCTTTTGCAACCCTGTAGACTATAGCCCACCAGTCTTCTCTGCCCGTGGGATTTCCCAGGCAAGAATACTGGAGTGGGTTGCCATTCCCTCCTCCAGGGGATCTTTCTGACCCAGAGATCGAACCTGCATCTCC
Organism: Raphicerus campestris; assembly: GCA_006410735.1. NCBI lineage: Eukaryota > Metazoa > Chordata > Mammalia > Artiodactyla > Bovidae > Raphicerus > Raphicerus campestris. The sequence continues at coordinate 207,309 of SJYW01031431.1, read as the reverse complement.
TGCATGGCAGGTGGATTCTTTATCTCTGAGCCTACTCTGAATTCTACCACCTTGTGATTTAAGTAATTAAGTCCCTCAGATAACGATTGGAGGGAAAAAGGGGGGAAAAAAAAGCAAGTAGAAAGGATATGAGAACTAAATTCTTCTTCGTTGGTGCCAGGGGAGTAGAACGTAGTGGATAAAATGTGGAGTGAGTGTTGAATTTTGTTTATGCTTGCCCATGTTTAAATTGGTAAGCTGAACATAATCACTTAACCCCTAAGGTTTCATAACTTGCAAGATAAGGATAAATAGTCCACTCTATAAGGTGGTTTCATGGCTTAATTAGATTTGAGGAAGCCAAGATAATCCTCGTATCCTCCCTGAGAGATATATAAATAATGGATGATGTGATGTTCAGAGCCTTTAATGAAGAGGCTCTGCCACTGGGATATTCCAGCCTGGGATGAGAGAGTGGCTACATTTGTAAACTGTCAAAAATAGTATGTGAGACTAGGCAGTGTAGATCCCTAGCCTTCAGGGATGAGAACATAAGCACAGAGTACCCAGAGGGGTACTGTATAGCTTAGCGAGTACTCACCACTGGTGCTTGTACTGGACACTGCTTTTGTCAGTGAAGTCCTTCTAGTGTCTACAGATAGCTGAACAGGTTTTTCTGGAATAGTCTTAAGATGAAGAGGATTCTGCTTTCCAAGTGTTTTTTGTAATGGGAGCTATAAGCAACTAACTTGACTTTCATTCTTTAGAAGAATCATTATTGTTACTATCATTTCTATTTTACAGATGAGAAAACAAACACACAGAGAAGAGTTCAGTGGTCCATCCAGGACAACAAAGATAGGAAGAGACACAAATGAGGTTTAGTTTGAGCTCACTATGTGCCCTACTGTTGAAGAAGCAAAGAGAAGGTGTCTGGAATCTTCTTTTGGGTTGAACTTTGTTCTTCTCATAGGCTCCAAAGTTGGCAAATCTGCATCAAGGATGACAGTTTGAATTTCAGGAATTCCTGAGGCTTTGTATAAAAGTACAGGCATACTAGGGTTTCCCTAGTGGCTCAGTGGTAAAGAATCTGCCTGCAATGAAAGAGACATGGGCTTGATCCCTGGGTCAGGAAGATCCCCTGCAGAAGGAAATGGAAACTCACTCCACTATTCTTGCCTGGAGAGTCCCATGGAGAGAGGAGCATCGCAGGCTACAGTTCATGGGGTTGCAAAGAGTCAGCAACAGAGCAGCTGAAAGTACTGGCATACTATTAGTTCTGGGTAAAAATTCTCCACAGTAACCCCTTTTACTTTGGATATAATTACTTGGGTTGCCAGGTCTCTCAAGGCATTGCATTGAGCTACCATAATCAAGAAGTCCCTCACTACATATATTAACAAACCAGTCTTTGAAATTTTTCCGGGAAAGTTAGAAATGAGTGTGGAGGTAACATTTTGAATACATTCAGATTAAAGCAGAGGCTTCGTACTGTCTCAGTGAGGGAGGAGTTTAGGGGAGCTGATTCTGTCTTTGACAAACTTTCAGCAGGTTTTGTAGCCACAGTAATACCGGGGCTCTTCTCTCAGCCCAGGGACAGAGTCGCCCTTTTGTCAGCTCCAGCCCCACCCACTTCCACGTGAAATTTGGCACTAGCATCTTCAAGGACAAGCTGACTTTTCTAGGGTTTTTTTTTCTTTTCCGGCAACTGTTGGTATTCTCAGGCTGCTGACTTCTCCCACACTCAGTCTGGGACACATGAGGCAGAAAGAAAATCCACAGAACTCGCAGTTGTGTCAGTCCTTGGATCTCAAGGCTCCTAGTGAATTGCCTTTTTCTTTCTACCTTTCATAGGCTTACGTTTTATATATCCTGTCCTTATAGCTTATATAACCACGTAAAGCTGTACTTGGAGAAACAGAGAAAAATATATACCTATTGCATCTTTCCAGAAATGATGGTCTCCTTAACTTGCCTTTGTGTGTATATATGTTAAAATACATATAATGTAATGTTTGCTGTGTTAACCATTTTTGTGTGCATGGTTCAGGGACATTAATTACTTTCACAAAATTGTGCAACCATCACTACCACCCATCTCCAAAATTTTTTCATACTCCAAAGAGAACCTCTGTATCCATTAAACAATAATTCTTTATTCTCTCCTTCCCCTAAACTCTGGTCACCTCTGGCCTACTATCCATGTCTATGCATTTGCCTATTCTAGGTTATTTCACGTAAATGGAACCATATCATTTGTCCTTTTATGTCTGGTTTATTTCACTTAGCATAATGTTTTAGGGTCCATCCTTTTTTTTTTTTTTGGTATGGAAAAAAAAGGTCCATCCATTTTTAATGTGTGTCACAATTTAATTCCTTTTCGTGGTTGAGTAATATTCCACTGTGTTCTGTTTATTCATTTATCTGTCAATCAACACTTGGGCTCTCTCCTAACTTGCCTTTTTTGACAAGCTAGTGCTGAGGACATGGCAGAAGAGGGCAGGGGAAGTGTGTGAAAATCTCACCTTGGTTTGCCCTAGTTCCTCCTTTCGGTTCTATCAGAGGCAGCAGGACAGAGAAAGGCCTGACTCTTAAGATGCAAGTCCCAGAATCCCAGAACACTCTAAACTTAGGTGGTGAGCAAAGCTGTGCTCACTTCCTTTGATAACCTTCCAATATGTATTCATTCACAGTGTAAGCTGATGCTCTTTGAACACCAAAAAAGAAAAAGACTATTGCTAGTCTCTGCACACCCCACTGCTCCAGGCCTCATCAGTCCCTGACAGCACCGAGCCTCGGAGAACCAGCCAATCGAACCTGCAGGAAATGGGGGATGGGAAAACCCTGCCCAAAGTGGAGCGTGTGTGTTTAAGGAAACAAGAAGACACAATTAAGGTGCTAAGGACAATAATTAAAGGAACCAAACAGAAAACTTGTTTAAATTCCGTACAACCTAAGAAACTGAGAACAGTGTGACTCACTGGTAGGAACCCCGACACGGCAAGGGGGAGCCTGTATCTCCACCCTCCTGGGCTCCAGGGCCCAGGAGGGCGGCACTGATGCTGGTGCAACTTCTTGGGGGTGGCCACCACAGTCCTACTCAAAAGTGAACATCCCACAGGCACCACTTTGAATTTTCCACAAATCCTACCTGACCTCCTGTGCTATTCCTGGTAAAACAAATAACCTCAATTATTCTCCAAAGTTTAAAATTTTCAGTCTCAGTGACATCAGAGTCTAAGGTTTGTGCCTTTTATTCCAGATAGTAGGAGACCATTTTGCTTGGTTTTCCCAAATAACCTGTCCTATTGTGATGGACTCTTAGAGATTTTAGATCCTGGCTCTAGTTTCCATTGCCAGTTCCTGTTGATGATAAACATTAGACATGGCATTCTGGGAGATCTGAAAATCAGGAGATGTCAAATCCTCTTTATACCAAAATCTGGAAACTAAGCTGATGGGTCCTTGGTATTCTTCCAAACACTTATAAATCTTGGATAAAATATATCAGATATAATTACACCAAAGTCAAAATTGGAAGATGGAATTGGAAATCACTGGCTACAGGAACAGTAAAGAAATTGAAACCCAGAGTAGAAAGTAGGAAATGAGACTTAGGCTGTCCCCAGGGCTTGATAGAAGTCCGGGTCCTGAGAATGAAGGCAGGNTTTTTTTTTCTTTTCCGGCAACTGTTGGTATTCTCAGGCTGCTGACTTCTCCCACACTCAGTCTGGGACACATGAGGCAGAAAGAAAATCCACAGAACTCGCAGTTGTGTCAGTTCTTGGATCTCAAGGCTCCTAGTGAATTGCCTTTTTCTTTCTACCTTTCATAGGCTTACGTTTTATATATCCTGTCCTTATAGCTTATATAACCACGTAAAGCTGTACTTGGAGAAACAGAGAAAAATATATACCTATTGCATCTTTCCAGAAATGATGGTCTCCTTAACTTGCCTTTGTGTGTATATATGTTAAAATACATATAACGTAATGTTTGCTGTGTTAACCATTTTTGTGTGCATGGTTCAGGGACATTAATTACTTTCACAAAATTGTGCAACCATCACTACCACCCATCTCCAAAATTTTTTCATACTCCAAAGAGAACCTCTGTATCCATTAAACAATAATTCTTTATTCTCTCCTTCCCCTAAACTCTGGTCACCTCTGGCCTACTATCCATGTCTATGCATTTGCCTATTCTAGGTTATTTCACGTAAATGGAACCATATCATTTGTCCTTTTATGTCTGGTTTATTTCACTTAGCATAATGTTTTAGGGTCCATCCTTTTTTTTTTTTTTGGTATGGAAAAAAAAGGTCCATCCATTTTTAATGTGTGTCACAATTTAATTCCTTTTCGTGGTTGAGTAATATTCCACTGTGTTCTGTTTATTCATTTATCTGTCAATCAACACTTGGGCTCTCTCCTAACTTGCCTTTTTTGACAAGCTAGTGCTGAGGACATGGCAGAAGAGGGCAGGGGAAGTGTGTGAAAATCTCACCTTGGTTTGCCCTAGTTCCTCCTTTCGGTTCTATCAGAGGCAGCAGGACAGAGAAAGGCCTGACTCTTAAGATGCAAGTCCCAGAATCCCAGAACACTCTTCAGCCCACCTTCCTCTAGGAAGCCTATAAACTTAGGTGGTGAGCAAAGCTGTGCTCACTTCCTTTGATAACCTTCCAATATGTATTCATTCACAGTGTAAGCTGATGCTCTTTGAACACCAAAAAAGAAAAAGACTATTGCTAGTCTCTGCACACCCCACTGCTCCGGGCCTCATCAGTCCCTGACAGCACCACTCTAGCTGGGCTGCCCAGCGCTGTCACCGAGCCTCGGAGAACCAGCCAATCGAACCTGCAGGAAATGGGGGATGGGAAAACCCTGCCCAAAGTGGAGCGTGTGTGTTTAAGGAAACAAGAAGACACAATTAAGGTGCTAAGGACAATAATTAAAGGAACCAAACAGAAAACTTGTTTAAATTCCGTACAACCTAAGAAACTGAGAACAGTGTGACTCACTGGTAGGAACCCCGACACGGCAAGGGGGAGCCTGTATCTCCACCCTCCTGGGCTCCAGGGCCCAGGAGGGCAGCACTGATGCTGGTGCAACTTCTTGGGGGTGGCCACCACAGTCCTACTCAAAAGTGAACACCCCACAGGCACCACTTTGAATTTTCCACAAATCCTACCTGACCTCCTGTGCTATTCCTGGTAAAACAAATAACCTCAATTATTCTCCAAAGTTTAAAATTTTCAGTCTCAGTGACATCAGAGTCTAAGGTTTGTGCCTTTTATTCCAGATAGTAGGAGACCATTTTGCTTGGTTTTCCCAAATAACCTGTCCTATTGTGATGGACTCTTAGAGATTTTAGATCCTGGCTCTAGTTTCCATTGCCAGTTCCTGTTGATGATAAACATTAGACATGGCATTCTGGGAGATCTGAAAATCAGGAGATGTCAAATCCTCTTTATACCAAAATCTGGACACTAAGCTGATGGGTCCTTGGTATTCTTCCAAACACTTATAAATCTTGGATAAAATATATCAGATATAATTACACCAAAGTCAAAATTGGAAGATGGAGTTGGAAATCACTGGCTACGGGAACAGTAAAGAAATTGAAACCCAGAGTAGAAAGTAGGAAATGAGACTTAGGCTGTCCCCAGGGCTTGATAGAAGTCCGGGTCCTGAGAATGAAGGCAGGTTGGGGTTTTAACACTCATGTGGCTCCTGTAGTTTCAATTTCAGTCAGGAAGAGAGCCGAGATAAAGCTGAGGACCTTAAGANTCACCGAGCCTCGGAGAACCAGCCAATCGAACCTGCAGGAAATGGGGGATGGGAAAACCCTGCCCAAAGTGGAGCGTGTGTGTTTAAGGAAACAAGAAGACACAATTAAGGTGCTAAGGACAATAATTAAAGGAACCAAACAGAAAACTTGTTTAAATTCCGTACAACCTAAGAAACTGAGAACAGTGTGACTCACTGGTAGGAACCCCGACACGGCAAGGGGGAGCCTGTATCTCCACCCTCCTGGGCTCCAGGGCCCAGGAGGGCAGCACTGATGCTGGTGCAACTTCTTGGGGGTGGCCACCACAGTCCTACTCAAAAGTGAACACCCCACAGGCACCACTTTGAATTTTCCACAAATCCTACCTGACCTCCTGTGCTATTCCTGGTAAAACAAATAACCTCAATTATTCTCCAAAGTTTAAAATTTTCAGTCTCAGTGACATCAGAGTCTAAGGTTTGTGCCTTTTATTCCAGATAGTAGGAGACCATTTTGCTTGGTTTTCCCAAATAACCTGTCCTATTGTGATGGACTCTTAGAGATTTTAGATCCTGGCTCTAGTTTCCATTGCCAGTTCCTGTTGATGATAAACATTAGACATGGCATTCTGGGAGATCTGAAAATCAGGAGATGTCAAATCCTCTTTATACCAAAATCTGGACACTAAGCTGATGGGTCCTTGGTATTCTTCCAAACACTTATAAATCTTGGATAAAATATATCAGATATAATTACACCAAAGTCAAAATTGGAAGATGGAGTTGGAAATCACTGGCTACGGGAACAGTAAAGAAATTGAAACCCAGAGTAGAAAGTAGGAAATGAGACTTAGGCTGTCCCCAGGGCTTGATAGAAGTCCGGGTCCTGAGAATGAAGGCAGGTTGGGGTTTTAACACTCATGTGGCTCCTGTAGTTTCAATTTCAGTCAGGAAGAGAGCCGAGATAAAGCTGAGGACCTTAAGAACTAGAAGTTGGCCAAAAATCTAAATCTAGATCCTTCTCCTCAAAAATAATTGTATTCCAAGCTTTAGGTTCAACTGAAAAAGATTTGAGGGAAATACTTCTTGGCACCAGAAAATTCGGAATCTTTACTAAGCAATAATACTTTTGACTCTTGTCTAAGTCATATATTTGTTTAACTAGAATTAATTGAGACAATGAGAATAAAATCAAGTTGTCAAGTCTGTTTCTGATGCACATTAGGTGAATTATCATCATCATCCATGTTGTCTGTCCTCATTAATATCACTGTTAAACCTCTCTAAATGCAGACCATCAGCACTCCACACTAGATTTCTTATCAATAAATTATAGGAGTGGGCTCCTGCAAAAACAGAGTTTACAAGAGGAGCAGGTAGGGTTCAGGAGAAACTAGTTTATTACTTATCAAACTATTCCGCCTCATCAATAAAATGATTAAGAACCATTCAACACTGTTTCAGAGTTTATTGATCCAAGCCTTTGATTTCACTGCCAGAAGCTTTGTATGGGAAAACGTATCTGCAACCCTACCAAAAATCTGTAAATCATGGCATTGTGGCCGGTCCATGATAGATGGCTCAACAATGACCATGAATGAGATCTGCTGAGTGGGGACAACACAGTGCTGATGAAGGGACTGTGGGTTTGTTGTCTCAAACACCGTTCTTCCCTTGTAAACGCTTCTGTAGTCTACACATACTGTATAAAATCTCTTTTATGGAAAATTTCTCTTCTCCACTTTAAATGGAGAACTTGATTTCTATTCTCCAATATTATCTTAACTACAACATAGTAACGATAGTTCATATTATTGACTATAAGCTAGGCCTTGTGCCCTGTGATTTATATACATTACTCATTCACTGTTTACATCGAGAATATAGAGACTGTGTTAGCTTAAGCAACCTTTACAAGGTCATATATTGAGAAGGTGAGAAAAGATATTTTGGCCCAGGTATGTTTGACTCTGATAATGCATATAATTATAAATGTGCTTTTATCTACTATAATACTGCCTCTAACAGTAAATGCCAATATTGAGAATAGAAAGGTCCATTAGTAGTCCACATTAATGATATATATATATATTCATATATATATTCAGTAATGACACTAACATGTAATAATGTTAGCTAGGTGATTATCATTGCTACCATCATTACTATGTGAAAATTAAGTCACTCAGAAACTGTGAATACAAAAGCCAAGTGTAGGGTGATTATATCATCCAGTTTGCCTATGGCAGCCCCAATTTATGTTTGGTCGTCTAGCTTTATTATTAACAGCATCCCTCTTTAAAGTGGCTAAGATGGTAAAGAATCTTCCTGCAATGCGGGAGACCTGGGTTCAATCCCTGGGTCAGGAAGATCCAAAGGAGAAGGGATTGGCAACCCACTCCGGTATTCTTGTCTGGAGAATTCCATGGACAGGAGAGCCCGGCAGGCTACAGTCCATGGGGTCACAAAGAGCTGGACATGACTGAGCGACAAACACTGCTATCTTACCCTCAAAAGGGTTTCTATTTAGATGATGAATACTATGGTCTAAGAGTAGCACGTCCAAACTGATCTAAAAGTTAAGTATGAAGCTATTTTAGAGATGATAGAGGTTGACAAATGTGACCTAGGCTACAATCCAGAAGCTGTATATGCCCTTCACTGCTGGCCAGAAAATAAGGAATTCCCTGTATTTACAAGAGATGCTATAATTGTCTGACAACAGGTGCTGTCTGACAACAGAACTAGATAATTCCATATCACTTTTTAATTTTTCCAAAGGACAAGTTATATTACCTACACCAAAAAATGGTAAGTTGAAGCAGAACACCTCCTCTGTATGAACAGTTGCAGGAAATACTCAGCTCCTCCTGGTTTATCCATATTTAGAGAGCTGGCACCAGGCTCTTTGACTGGGTCTGGGAAATAAACTGCAACCAGGCTCCAACTTGCATGACCTGGTTACTGCCTGGAGCCTTTGTGCTGAGTTTTATATTAATGCAAAAATAACATGCATACAAGACAATATTTCCATTACAGAAGAAACACACTATATTCTCCAGGGAATATACTCGGACCTTCTAACTAACCAACATGCCGCAGCTCTAAGAGTCGTTGTCACAAGCTGTATGCAATTAGGCTCTGAGGAGTGCTTGGGCCACAACATGTAATTAATGCTGACAAATTGACAGCAGAATGCTGTTCATTTCCAATGTCAACCTAATTGAGGCTTAAGGGAACATATCCTAATGGAATAATCTTGTCTTTGTCAGCAGTCTTCGGGTTATAAGTAATAAAACCCCTTGCCAACGCAGGAGACTCAGGTTCAATTCCTGGGTGGGAAAGATCCCCTGAAGGAGGAAATGTCAACTCACTCCAGTATTCTTGCCTGGAGTATCCCATGAACANGGATCTTCGCAACCCAGGAGTCAAACCCACCTCCCCTGCATTGGCAGGCAGATTCTTTACCACTGAGCCACCTGGGAAGCCCTGGTGTGCTGAGTGCTACCATTCACATGAACAAAAACACTGTCCCAGTCTCAGCAGAGGAAACATTGCAGTAGTAATATGCTACGGATGCTAAGACACAAGTCTGCTTAGGGTTACACTAGGGGTCACAAGCTGTGAGTGGTAAATTCTACCTCCAGCACCCTTTTCTATATGAACCAACTAACCTCTGACAAACAAATATTCCACCTACTGTATAAAAAGATAGAATACTGTAACCCCCAGCAAGAAACTAGCAGCTGTCCTTAACTTCAAATGGAAAAAGTGATTTGGGGAAATTATGTTCTAACTCAAAAGTCATCAGGTTAACCACACATTTGTCACAAGTGTGACAAGAATTGTGAAACTCACAAACTCAACATAAACCAGAAAAAAAAAAGATATCAGAAAACAGACTGCACATGGAAATGTGTCCGAAATAACCCTGTCCCTGAGCTTCTGGGAGCCACTGCTTAAAGCAGAACCTAGTCGTAAACATTACGGCTAGTTTATATACAAAAACATCCACTTCTGCTTCATTGACTATGCCAAAGCCTTTAACTGTGTGGATCACAATAAAACTGTGGAAAATTCTGAAAGAGATGAGAATACCAGACTATCTGACCTGCCTCTTGAGAAACCTGTATGCAGGTCAGGAAGCAACAATTAGAGCTGGACATGGAACAACAGATTAGTTCCAAATAGGAAAAGGAGTACATCAAGGCTGTATACTGTCACCTTGCTTGTTTAACTTAATGCAGAGTACACCATGAGAAACGCTGGGCTGGATGAAGCACAAGCTGGAATCAAGACTGTCAGGAGAAATATCAATAACCTCAGATATGCAGATGAGACCACCCTTATGGTAGAAAGTGAAGAACTGAAGAGCCTCTTGATGAAAGTGAAAGAGGAGAGTGGAAAAGTTGGCTTAAAGCTCAACATTCAGAAAACTAAGATCTTGGCCTCTTGGCCCATCACTTCATGGCAAATAGATGGGGAAACAGCAGAAACAGTGTCCGACTTTATTTTTAGGGGCTCCAAAAACACTGCAGATGGTGACTGCAGCCATGAAGTTAAAAGATGTTTGCTCCTTGGAAGGAAAGTTATAACCAATCTAGAGAGCATATTAAANGGGGAAACAGTGGAAACAGTGTCCGACTTTATTTTTAGGGGCTCCAAAAACACTGCAGATGGTGACTGCAGCCATGAAGTTAAAAGATGTTTGCTCCTTGGAAGGAAAGTTATAACCAATCTAGAGAGCATATTAAAAAGCAGAGACATTACCAATAAAGGTCCGTCTAGCCAAAGCTATGATTTTTCCAGTAGTCATGTATGGATGTGAGAGTTGGACTATAAAGAAAGCTAAGAGCCGAAGAATTGATGCTTTTAATCTGTGGTGTTGGAGAAGACTCTTGAGAGTCTCTTGGACTGNTGAGTCTTGTGAATTAAGCCTATGTTACTGCTTTTTGAAGAATAACATTGTTTAAAAATTTTGACTGTTATGATTTTATCTGGTTAGGGTTTAAGTTCAAAATTTTAAAACATCATCTTTTAATAGGATAATATAAAAAATCAATAAATTTGGAGTTTGATCATATTTTAATACCACTTAATATTTCATATTTAATCCAATCCAGTCAGCACTTATTAAATATACACTATTGACCAGCCAAAGGAATATAAGGGTCAGAAAGATGGAGGAAAAATTATAGCTTCTCTGCCTTTCTGTCCCCTGTTCCAAACACGCATGATTCCACATACTAGCTGAGAAGGCAGATGGAGATAAAGCAAATATAATACAAGAGAGTTGGCAGTATATATCAAAAGAAAAGCATGGAGTGTTTGGCAAATCTAGAAAGAGAGATTAATTCTTACTTGGGGAGCACCTGGGGAGGAGGAATTTAGACTAGGTTCTGGATTTGGGGTACATAATCTACTTATTCAATATCCTCAGAAGCAATTTCCAGGATCACTAAGGAAAGTATGATTTTTACTTAATTTTTTTAAAAAGAAGTTAGGCTTTATTTCATTACCCAAATTCTTCTTCTTATTATTATTTTTTTTGGCCATGCCAGATGACAAGCAGGATCTTAATTCCCCTACCAGGGATCAAACATGGCCCCCCTGCAGTGGAAGCCCAGAGTCCTAACCACTGGGCCACTAAGGGAGTCCCGATTTTTACTTTAGGAAATGCAAAATTAATATTGTTATATTAATTTTCACCATGAAGGCATGACAGAATAATCTACAGAATTTTGTTCAACATATATAGTATTTCCAATAGACACACACCCACCCCACCCTTCTGTCCCCTAGATTCTTAGTTGGTAAGACTTGAGTACGATCTGTGCACACCTCCTTCCCAACACACACTTGCCCAGATATGTACACACACATAGGAAGCAGACAAAGTGTGAACGCCATGATGAAAGCTTTTATAGAGGCATATTCCAGTGTGAAACACAGTTTCTATAAATACTTTTTTTGGACAGATAATGTTAAGGTTTCTTGGACAGATCTCATTTGACTCCTGGATTTAGAAGATTTATCACTATAGTTCATTTATATTTAAGGTTTTCTGATATATATGTATGAGATGTACTTCAGTCCTTTTCTGAAACTGAGTGCAGTAGAAAAACAAAACAGGGAAGGTGACCTGAATGACCTGGGAATTCTCTATTTCCACTTTTGGAAAGCCAAGGTAATTGAGGAGTACTCACTACTTAAGACTGACTCCCATACACACGTGATTCACCAAACCATGGTTAAATGTTTTACTAAACTTTGCCCCACCCTGACCCCATCAGTCACAGGTATCCAGACAGAAAATCCCCAGGCTTACAACAGTCTACAGTCGTAATATCCAGGAGGCATTGAGCTCTTTGAAACTTTGCAATTTCAGTATAAAAATCTTAGTAATGTATGCTATTGATCGGTCTCCTTTCTCAATAATCTTAAGTGAATTTCTTTCTTTTGCGCTCTATCATCAGAACCTGACAACACCATAAACTCATTTTAGCTCCTTTCAGTTTGTCAGGGTGTAGTGCAGAACTGACTTATTCCGTTTCATTCCTGGAGCTAATTGTTGTTCATATGACCTAAGTATGTCCACAGATATTTCTTAAATAATTTACATCTATAAACCTTTTCATTGGAAACATGAGTTTGCATGAGACAGCCAAAATATTTAATACAAAATAAAGAAAGGAAGAAAAAAAAACTATAAATGGCAGAGACCAGTCTCCAACAGGATGGAATCAGGGCAACTTGCATTATAGGATAGTTTAACCTCGTTTACCTACCCAGTATGCCAAGGAAAATGAGATGGCTTAACACCCTCTGAAATGTCTTTCTGAGCTTCTCTTACTCAAAAGTAGACTGGAATCAGTTTTGCGATCAGTGCCATTGCACAGAGGTAGGACTTTCACTAAGTGAACAAGATTACTTTTTCAGCTAGTGCGGCCATTTGAATGTGGTTCATGAGTGCTAATATTTTGTGGAGCTGTGTGAGAAGCATTAATTAGGATAATAATAATAAGAGGCTATACTGTTCTGCAAAAGCAGGATGCTAAGTTTTGAGGCAATAGCCCTGAAGAGTGGGATGAATAACTCTCCTTGACATGAGAACTGACTGGCTGCTGAGAAGAATTGGATGGACCTTCCACTGTGACGCTCACCTGCTTTCCCCAAGGGGCCAAAAATCACTGTTGAACACAATAGAGGGAGAAGTAGAAGAAAAATTGATGGAATCACGTGAAGGATGCAAGCTCCTATACAGAAAATTCTCATACTCGCTTGAAAATAAAACAGTATTGGAATCAAATTTGAGAATCCAGTCATTGTTAAAACTGGCGTTGTTCATGTCATACCATGTGAAGAGATTAATCTTCTCATTAACAAAAAATAACATATGATGCAAAATACTGTGAAATCCCATGAACTGCTCACAATTATTCTGGGCACACACTCATGCCATGATTTATGTACTGACTTAACTTACTTCTTTCTATTTTATTCTCCTTGTTTTCTTTTCCTGTCAAATAAGTGTGGCTGAAAGTCCTAAAGTTTATAGGATGATACTGCAATTTAACTACATATCTGCCACTTACATTATGGTAGGGAAAAAAAAAAAAGGCTTTATATCAAAAGACAAAAACCCTAAGTGGAGAATTTCAGGTATCAGTCAGCTGATACAAGAGGTGATTTTTCAAATCTTTCTTGACACTTCTACCTTCAAACTCATAGACTGATGCCTACCTTGCATTGTAGACTTCCTCTTTTTGAGCTGGAAGTTTCTTTGTGGGACAAAGCCAGCTTTAGAGAAATATTTGTATTTCCCTCTCCTTGATATTGATAAAATCTTCATTCCTCTCCTCTGTTTTCATCCTCTCTGTATGTTAAACACAGGATTTTCAGAAGCATAGTTAGAGTTTAGTTGCTCATTAGGATTTGCAAATGTCATGCAATGCACTGAACGTGTGTGTGCGTTCAGTCACTCAGTCATATCTGACTCTTTGCCATCCCATGGACTATAAACTGCCGGGCTACTCTGTTCACGGGATTTTTGCCAGCAAGAATACTGGAATTGGCTGCCATTTCCTCCTCCAGGGGATCTTCCCAACCCAGGAGTCAAACCCACCTCCCCTGCATTGGCAGGCAGATTCTTTACCACTGAGCCACCTGGGAAGCCCTGGTGTGCTGAGTGCTAACATTCACATGAACAAAAACACTGTCCCAGTCTCAGCAGAGGAAACATTGCAGTAGTAATATGCTACGGATGCTAAGACACAAGTCTGCTTAGGGTTACACTAGGGGTCACAAGCTGTGAGTGGTAAATTCTACCTCCAGCACCCTTTTCTATATGAACCAACTAACCTCTGACAAACAAATATTCCACCTACTGTATAAAAAGATAGAATACTGTAACCCCCAGCAAGAAACTAGCAGCTGTCCTTAACTTCAAATGGAAAAAGTGATTTGGGGAAATTATGTTCTAACTCAAAAGTCATCAGGTTAACCACACATTTGTCACAAGTGTGATAAGAATTGTGAAACTCACAAACTCAACATAAACCAGAAAAAAAAAAGATATCAGAAAACAGACTACGCATGGAAATGTGTCTGAAACAACCCTGTACCTGCGCTTCTGGGAGCCACTGCTTAAAGCAGAACCTAGTCGAAAACATTATGGCTAGTTTATATACAAAAACATCCACGTCTGCTTTATTGACTATGCCAAAGCCTTTAACTGTGTGGATCACAATAAAACTGTGGAAAATTCTGAAAGAGATGAGAATACCAGACTATCTGACCTGCCTCTTGAGAAACCTGTATGCAGGTCAGGAAGCAACAATTAGAGCTGGACATGGAACAACAGATTAGTTCCAAATAGGAAAAGGAGTACATCAAGGCTGTATACTGTCACCTTGCTTATTTAACCTAATGCAGAGTACACCATGAGAAACGCTGGGCTGGATGAAGCACAAGCTGGAATCAAGACTGTCAGGAGAAATATCAATAACCTGAGATATGCAGATGAGACCACCCTTATGGCAGAAAGTGAAGAACTGAAGAGCCTCTTGATGAAAGTGAAAGAGGAGAGGGGAAAAGTTGGCTTAAAGCTCAACATTCAGAAAACTAAGATCTTGGCCTCTTGGCCCATCACTTCATGGCAAATAGATGGGGAAACAGTGGAAACAGTGTCCGACTTTATTTTTAGGGGCTCCAAAAACACTGCAGATGGTGACTGCAGCCATGAAGTTAAAAGATGTTTGCTCCTTGGAAGGAAAGTTATAACCAATCTAGAGAGCATATTAAAAAGCAGAGACATTACCAATAAAGGTCCGTCTAGCCAAAGCTATGATTTTTCCAGTAGTCATGTATGGATGTGAGAGTTGGACTATAAAGAAAGCTAAGAGCCGAAGAATTGATGCTTTTAATCTGTGGTGTTGGAGAAGACTCTTGAGAGTCTCTTGGACTGCAAGAAGATCCAACCAGTCCATCTTAAAGGAGATCAGTCCTGAGTGTTCATTGGAAGGACTGATGTTGAAGCTGAAGCTCCAATACTTGGCCCACCTGATGGGAAGAGCTGACTCATTGGAAAAGACCCTGATGCTGGGAAAGATTGAAGGCAGGAAGAGAAGGCGATGACACAGGATGAGATGGTTGGATGGCATCACCGACTCAATGGACATGAGCATGGGTAAACTCTGGGAGTTGGTGATGGACAGGGAGGCCTGGGATACTGCAGTCCATGGGGTAGCAAAGAGTCAGACACTACTGAGTGACTGAATTGAACTGAACTGATACACACATATGATGAGAAAGAAGTCACCTTTTATTCCCAGCATAGCACATTGCACACAGTAGATGGTATTCAGCACTAATCTTAAAAACACCAAACAGCATCATATAAGTCATAAGAATTTGGTTTTTCTGTAACAGATATTTTCTTTACTCTCTTTTGACTTTTGGAATTTTTAAAATTCTACTTTGATCTAAATTTAATTTATAACATAAAGTCATAACTTTAAAAGTTGTAATTTGTTTATCTGAATTCCTTTCAGTTATTCAAGCGTGTGTGTGTGCTAAGTCACTTCAGTCATGTCCGACACTTTGAGACCCTATGGACTAGAGCCCACGAGGGTCCTCTGTCCATGGGATTCTCCAGGCAAGAATACTGGAGTGGGTTGCCATGCCCTTCTCCAGGGGATCATCCCAATGCAGGGATCGAACTTGGATCTCTTATGTCTTCTACACTGGCAGGCAGATTCTTTACTACTGGCGTCACCTGAGAAGCATTTGCTTTGTCCTAGGCACTGATCTAGAACACAGGATTACAATGAGTGAGAGAACAAGAGCTAAGAGTCTAGCAGAGTAAACAACCAGCAAAAAATCAAAATAACAGTCAGGTAGTGATGATGGGTTATAAAAAATAAAATGTTAATTTAAAAGCATGTTCTACAAAAGTAAACAAGTGGGACTTNGAGATCGAACTTGGATCTCTTATGTCTTCTACAGTGGCAGGCAGATTCTTTACTACTGGTGTCACCTGAGAAGCATTTGCTTTGTCCTAGGCACTGATCTAGAACACAGGATTACAATGCGTGAGAGAACAAGAGCTTAGAGTCTAGCAGAGTAAACAACCAGCAAATAATCAAAATAAGTCAGGTAGTGATGATGGGTTATAAAAAATAAAATGTTAATTTAAAAGCATGTTCTACAAAAGTAAACAAGTGGGACTTAATTAAGCTAAAAAGCTTTTGTACAGCAAAGGAAACTATAAACAAGGTGAAAAGACAACCCTCAGAATGGGAGAAAATAACAGCAAATAAAACAACTAACAAAGGATTAATTTCCAAAGTGTACAAGTAGCTCATGCAATTCAGTACCAGAAAAACAAATCAAACAGTGGGAAAAAGACCTAAACAGACATTTCTCCAAAGACAGACAGATAGCTAACAAACACATGAAAAGATGCTCAACATCACTCCTTGCTAGAGAAATGCACATCAAAACTACAATGAGATATCACTGCATACCGGTCAGAATGGCCATCTTCAAAAAGTCTACAAACAATAAACGCTGGATAGGGTGTGGTGAAAAGGGAACTCTCTTGCATTGTTGATGAGAATGTAAATTGATACAGCCACTATGGAAGACGGTATGGAGATTCCTTACAAAACTAGGAATAAAACCACCATATGACCCAGCAATCCCAGTCTTAGGCACACACAATGAGGAAACCAAAATTGAAAAAGACACATGTATCCCAGTATTCATTGCAGCACTATTTACAATAACTAGAGCATGGAAGCAACCTAGATGTCCATCGACAGATGAATGGATAAAGAAGCTGTGGTACATATACATAATGGAATATTAGCCATAAGAAAGAACGCATTTGAGTCAGTTCTAATGAGGTGGACGAACCTAGAGCCTATTATACAGAGTGAAGTACGTCAGAAAGAGAAAGAGAAATACCGTATACTTACACACATATATGGAATGTAGCAAGATGGTACTGATGAATTTATTTGCAGGGCAGCAATGGAGAAACAGACATAGAGAACAGAATTATGGACACGGTGGGAGGGGAGGAGGGAGAGGGTGAGCTGTATGGAGAGAGTAACATGGAAACTTATATTACCATATGTAAAATAGATAGCCAATGGGAATTTGCATGATGTCTCAGGGAACTCAAACAGGGGCTCTGTATCAACCTAGAGGTTGATGGGAGAGGGAAACGGGANGCCATAAGAAGGAACGCATTTGAGTCAGTTCTAATGAGGTGGACGAACCTAGAGCCTATTATACAGAGTGAAGTACGTCAGAAAGAGAAAGAGAAATACCGTATACTTACACACATATATGGAATGTAGCAAGATGGTACTGATGAATTTATTTGCAGGGCAGCAATGGAGAAACAGACATAGAGAACAGAATTATGGACACGGTGGGAGGGGAGGAGGGAGAGGGTGAGCTGTATGGAGAGAGTAACATGGAAACTTATATTACCATATGTAAAATAGATAGCCAATGGGAATTTGCATGATGTCTCAGGGAACTCAAACAGGGGCTCTGTATCAACCTAGAGGTTGATGGGAGAGGGAGATGGGAGGGAGGTTCAAGAGGCAGGGGCCATATGTATACCTGTGGCTGATTCACGTTGATGTTTGACAGAAAACAACAAAATTCTATAAAGCAATTATCCTTCAATTAAAAAATAAATAATTTTTTTAAAAAGAAAAAAAAAACAATGTACAATGGACAGGAGCCATGTGATGCAGGGGCTAATTATTCTACATCTCCCAACAACCTACACTATTACAATGAGTGCTATTAATATTATAATGACTATAATTATAATAGTATTAAAATGATAATTATAAGTATTAATTATTACAATAATTGCATTAAAAGAAAAAAAGAAAGGAAAGCATGTTCTAGAGATGGAGATAACTCTAGATTGTTTGGAAAAGACCTTTAGAAAGGTCTTTCTAAAGAAAGAGAATCCTGGAAAAATGAGGAGGAATCCACCAAATAGAAATCTGAAGAACCCAAAGCAAAGTCATTCTGAACATCTGACCTGACCACCGACACCAAACACAGACCCGTCTGCTCAAGCTAAGAACTTGAAAGTTTTCCTTGATGCTTCTTGTCTTCTATCACCCCATCATCCAAACCATCATTTAGGCTCATCAGCATTACCCACAAAACAGTGTCTCAAATCTCTCCATTGCTCCCCTGAACCATCCACCATCGTCTATCGCCTGGAACTGTTCTGATATGGTAGCCACTAGCCACACACGGCTAGTGATCATTTGAAATGTGTCTAGTCTGAATGCTGTAAGTGTAAAATAGACACCAGATTTCAAAGGTTTTGTATGAAAAAAGTAAAAGATCTTCTTAATATCCTGATTATATGAGGCTTCCCAGGTAGCGCTAGTGGTAAAGAACCTGCCAGCCTATGCAGGAGACAAGAGACTCGGGTTCGACCCCTGGGTGGAGGAGGTAATGGCAACCCACTCCAGTATTCTTGCCTGGAGAATCCCGTGGACAAAGGAGCCTGGCGGGCTGCAGTCCATAAAGCCTCACAGAGTCAGACACAACTGAAGCAGCTGAGCATGCAAACATGCATCTCGATTATATACTGAAAGGATGTTTTAATATATTTGGTTAAATAAAGTCTCCTGTAATTATTAATTTTACCTGGTTTTTTTGACTAATCTACTTCATTGTCTTCCCCAGCAGACTACTGCACTCCATGGGAGAGAGACACTGAATAAACTTTATTCACTGCTGTCTCTCTAGCATCTAAAACAGTGCCTGTGTCCCGGTTCACACTGAATAGAGATCTGTTGAATGAACACTGTCTTATGGAACTGCTTCATCCTGGCACTTGAGTGTGGGTGCTGAAGACATCACTTCTAAAGCCCGTTTTTAGGGCCTTGTGTATTGTTCCTCTTCAAATATGAGGTTAAGGAAAGTCTCTTCCTTCAATTTTTATTTGTTCTTCTCCTTTAGGTGCATCTTTTGAAAACTGCATATAACTGGACATTTTTTCCCCCTTTTAACTGGTGAGTTAAGTTTTTTTTAATAATTACTGATACCTTAGATTGTATTCTGAATATCTTTAGTTCAGTTCAGTCGCTCAGTCATGTTTGACTCTTTGTGACCACATGGACTGCAGCACGCCAGGCCTCTCTGTCCATCACCAATTCCCAGAGTTTACCCAAACTCATGTCCATTGAGTCGGTGACACCATCCAACCATCTCATCCTCTGTCGTCGCCTTCTCCTCCTGCCTTCAATCTTTCCCAGCATCAGGGTCTTTTCCAATGAGTCAGCTCTTTGCATCANGGGCCCGCGGTTCGGGCGGCTCGGGCGGCTCCTTAGCTCCCGCTCCCCGCTCGCCTCCCGTGCCTGCCGGCGCCCGCGGGGCTGCTTTACCTGGCTCGGCCCCTATGCCCAGGGCTGCGCTTGCCTCCGCCGGCGCCCCGGGGGCCGCGGCGGCCGTGAGGTGGGGGCGGCCGCGGGAGTCGGCGGGGCCGGCCGCCGGCGCAGGGTCCGGGCGCGCAGCGAGGCGGGCGTAGGTCTATGTCGCGGGCGGCGGCGGCGGCGGCGGCCGCGGAGGGACGATGCGCGAGTACAAAGTGGTGGTGCTGGGCTCGGGCGGGGTCGGCAAATCCGCCCTGACCGTGCAGTTCGTGACCGGCACCTTCATCGAGAAATACGACCCCACCATCGAGGACTTCTACCGCAAGGAGATCGAGGTGGACTCTTCGCCGTCGGTGCTGGAGATCCTGGACACGGCAGGCACCGAGCAGTTCGCGTCCATGCGGGACCTGTACATCAAGAACGGCCAGGGCTTCATCCTCGTCTACAGCCTCGTCAACCAGCAGAGTTTCCAGGACATCAAGCCCATGCGGGACCAGATCATCCGAGTAAAGCGGTGAGAGGGCCGGGGGCGCGGGCAGGGGGCTTCGCCGGTGGGGGTCCCCGCAGCCCTCCGGTTCGGGGATCAGAACTCCCTCCCGCGTGCTCTGGGGTGGCCGTGGGCTGGAGGAGCTGTCTAGGGAGACGGCTCTAGGATCATAACGCTTTATCATAATTTTTTTTTTTTACCAGCATCATCCTCATCCTCTTGAATCTCAAATTTGAGTGCTTTGTTTCACAACTCAAATTTGGCATCCCACAAGCACAGCTCTTTGTCTCTTGGATGTTACTAGTAGCGCTTGTGCAGAACCCCCAAAGCAAAGAAAGTTTAAAACTCGCAGAGGGGAGAGGGGCGGGTTGGTTTCTGCTGGGAAGAGGGCAGCTGTGCAAGTATAGTGGAGACATTTTCAGATTCAACAACAACAAAAAGACCTTTGCAGTTAGTTGACAGCAAAAATTGCTCACACATACGTGGTAAACATGTCAAGTCCGAAGGAAAAAGACCTTTCTCATTTCATAGAAGACTGAATGGTGCCAGGGCGTTTTAACAAAAATGAACTCTGCAATTAAGATGAAACTTGAAAGACAGATTATCATATTATTTGAAGACTTGGCTCAGTGGAATCGATAGAGTATATTCTAGTATACAGAAGAACAAATATACCACTCACATTAAAGAATGTGAAAACTTTTTTTTTTCTTTTTCTCATCTAGCTGCCTTATTCCTCTCAAGAAAGAAAGAAAAGGGGGGAGGGGGAGACATTCCTGGTAATAAAGCAAGTTTATTCAAAAGTGTGACTCAAATATTAGCTAATGTAAAGTTAATGGAAATAAGCACTTTCCTGATAGGAACTCTTTTACTCTAAAGTGTGCATTTTGAAAATATGGCTGGTAGCTTAAATAGTTTATGATATTTGTATTCTCTTAAATTGATTATATTTTTTCCTATGATTTCAAGAATCAGAAATGTAATGTCTCGGTTCCGAGTTTTGGCAAATTTTTCTAATTACTGGTTAAGTGTACATTACTGTTTTGTCTGATTCTTATTATTAATAATTGCTAATAATTTTGATCTAGTGTAATTTTGTTTTTCTTACCAATTCTACCTATAACCCTAAATTAATAGACATTGGCTAGTTGTAAGTGTACTGTAGACGTAATCTCATTTTTAGCCAAGTTGAATCAACTAATTTTGAAAGAGCAAATACCAAGTCATGTGCCCTCAGGGGTTATTCAAAAATTTATTACAAGAAGCAGATTTTTGATGCCACATATGAGATCAAAGGGGACGCCCTCTCCTGAAGCGCCCCCCCACCTTAACTCATTGAGTATGCACTTTAATAGGTAAATTAAAATTTTGTATATTACTTCTATTAAATTTCAAACTAGAATAAAGTGAATATTTTTATAGTCTCTGATGATGTTCTAAGATCTGTGAATCTGATAGCTTTTTTTTTTAACTTNGATAGGAACTCTTTTACTCTAAAGTGTGCATTTTGAAAATATGGCTGGTAGCTTAAATAGTTTATGATATTTGTATTCTCTTAAATTGATTATATTTTTTCCTATGATTTCAAGAATCAGAAATGTAATGTCTCGGTTCCGAGTTTTGGCAAATTTTTCTAATTACTGGTTAAGTGTACATTACTGTTTTGTCTGATTCTTATTAATAATTGCTAATAATTTTGATCTAGTGTAATTTTGTTTTTCTTACCAATTCTACCTATAACCCTAAATTAATAGACATTGGCTAGTTGTAAGTGTACTGTAGACGTAATCTCATTTTTAGCCAAGTTGAATCAACTAATTTTGAAAGAGCAAATACCAAGTCATGTGCCCTCAGGGGTTATTCAAAAATTTATTACAAGAAGCAGATTTTTGATGCCACATATGAGATCAAAGGGGACGCCCTCTCCTGAAGCGCCCCCCCACCTTAACTCATTGAGTATGCACTTTAATAGGTAAATTAAAATTTTGTATATTACTTCTATTAAATTTCAAACTAGAATTAAGTGAATATTTTTATAGTCTCTGATGATGTTCTAAGATCTGTGAATCTGATAGCTTTTTTTTTTAACTTCAGTATCATTTTCTTAAAGTTAATTGCTATAGGAATACTTTTGGTGTTAAAGTATATGATATTAAGAGGCTACATTTAAGTGACTCAAATCTTTAACACTTCCCCTGAACTATTAACAACAAAAAAAAATCCCTATAGAACAGGGCAATCAAACTCATTGTCACACGTCAATCTTAGGCAGTATACATATATCACATTAAAGTAACTGCCCCAACTGCTTCACTCTGTATTTACATATATACAGATAATATATAAATTGATAAAGTCACATGCCCAGTGCAAACTTCTTGACAGGAGCCTAGGGGACAGAATAGGGCAAAATGTCATTGGATAGTATAGTTCACATGGTTTTGTAGTTTCTTTTGGTATATTTGAGATCACCAATAATGAGTTAGTCTGAACTTAGGGTACTGGAACAATTTATTTGTTTGCAGTATGTCCCAGGAAGAAAAAAAGTAAAACTCTACTTGCCCTGATGTCATTTTACTCACTCGTCTCAGTTCCTGATGTAAAAGGTTGAAAAAAATCAGCTGACGTGGAGTTCATAAGCTCAAGATAATTGTCCGTAAGAACCACTGGGGCCTGTCTGTGTCCTGATATTTTTTTTAACCTCACCCTAACCTTATTATCTGGCCTCCCAGCCTATAGCATATTTTAAACAATATTGAAAGAAAGAATCTGTGTATTTTATATATATTATAATACAGTATATATTATGCTAGAGCAGGCATTCAGTGTATTCATTCTTTTCCCACTTAAAGAATAAAATGTGATTTTCAAATAAGTGCATTTTCTATTCTTTTTGAGGATCAATTTTTAAGCAGTTGCTGTAGGAGGTATTTGTAGTTGTTCTTTCCCCTCTGCCAGTTAGCTGCTTTACACATTACATACAGCAGTTGTTTGAGGATGTTTAATATCAGCATAATGCTAATGACATAAGTGAAATGTAGAGAGAGTTGATATTTTTTGCCAAAAACTAGTCACTGGTGGAGAGGATATTTAAACCACATCTGCATGAATCCATGTACTCTTCTCTTCCTCTACACCAGGCAGCCTTTGAACTTGGCATTTACTGACAAATTCAATTATGCAGCCTTTCGTCTACGGCAGTACTATTCAATTCAAATATAATTGTGGGCCACATGTGTAGTTTTGAAATGTGTAGTAGCTGAATTTTTTTTTTAATGTGAAGCAGGTAAAATTAATTTTAATAATAAATTTTATTTAACCCACTCTAAAATACTGTCATTTCAACATCTAATCAGCATTCAGAAATTGAGGTATTTTCATCATTTTCTTTTGCATACTAAATTTTCAAAACTTGGGGTTCCGTTTATACTTACTGCACATTTCAGTATTTATACAGTATTATTGCTGTATTTCAGTTGCTCAGCAGCCACACCTGGCTCCAAGGCTAACATATGGGACAGTGCAGGTCTAAGGTGTAAATATTTTGGGAAAACACTTACTTCTCTAAGCTCCAGCTTCCATGTTGTGAATTAAGAGTATGGAACGCACCTCTCAAAGATTCTGCCTGCAGTGCTGGAGACCCAGGTTCGATCCCTGGGTCAGGAAGATCCCCTGGAGAAGGAGATGGCAACCCACTCCAGTATTTCTGCCTGGAGAATCCCGTGGACAGAGGAGCCTGGTGGGCTACAGCCCACGGGGCCGCAAAGGGCTGGATACCACTAAGCGACTAACACACACCTGCGCATGCGCCTCTCAGAGCCTTTGTTAGTATTAAATGAGGTAATGCATTTTAAGGTATCCAGTGCAATACCTTGAACATAAAAATGCCAGCTGGTATTTAACTTTGTCTCCTTGTCTGCTTAAATGTTATTTTAGAGGAAATAAATTTGTGGCTGCATTTTGAAATTCATTACCTAGTGTAGACTAGTAAAGTGTTAGTCACTCAGTTATGTCTGACTCTGCATCCCCATAGATTGTAGCCCCCCAGGCTCCTCTGTCCATGGGATCTCCCAGACAAGAATACTGGAGTAGGGAGCCATTCCCTTCTCCAGGGGAATCCACCTGACCCAGGGATTGAACCTGGGTCTCCTGCCATTGCAGAGATTCTTTACCATCTGAGCCACCAGGGAAACCCAAGATGATATTTAAAAAGTGATAGCAATGAAAACAATCCTTGGAAAAATTTTGCTGGTATTCTTTTAAAATATTTTTGCTTATTAAGGATCTTGCAGGAAAAGGCCACAGAATGAACATGTAACTTTTACTGTAGCATCTATGCATGGGCAACAGTGAAATGGAGCATGTCACTGAATTGTTCTTGTATTGAGTGTTGCTTCTACAAAATATAAAACAGGCCCCCACTCCCTTAAGTGTCTATCAGTTCAATTTAGTCTCTCAGTTGTGTCCAACTCTTTGCAACCCCATGGATTGCAGCACACCAGACTTCCCTGTCCATCACCAACTCCTGGAGCCTACTCAAACTCATATCCATTGCGTCAGTGATGCCATCCAACCATCTCATCCTCTGTAGTCCCCTTTTCCTCTTGCGTTCAATCTTTCCCAGCATTAGGGTCTTTTCTAATGAGTCAGTTCTTTGCATCAGGTGGCCAAAGTATTGGAGTTTCAGCTCCAGCATCAGTCCTTCCAATGAATATTCAGGACTGATTTCCTTTAGGATGGACTGGTTGGATCTCCTTGCTGTCCAAGGGACTCAAAAGAGTCTTCTCCAACACCACAGTTGAAAAGCATCAATTCTTCAGTGCTCAGTTTTCTTGATAGTACAACTCTCACATCCACACATGACTACTGGAAAAAAAGAAGTCATAGGTTCATGGATATTCATACACAGATTTCCCATGCCCCATCTGAAAGGAGAGCATTCCTATGAAACCTTTCCTAAGCCACAATGGCATAAAGCGAAGAAGTGGTTACTTAGGGCACATCGTGCTTACAGATACACACACAGAAATAAAGGTAAAGCTCAGATGTGCACAGACACAGTTCAAAGCTATGGCAGCTTGATGCTGAGATGCTCAGCGTGGTTCCTGGGGAGGGAGATTTGCGGGTGCCTCTCTCCTTGATAGGGTAGTGCTACTTCTCAGCTGCTCACATCAAACCAAATGCTGAACGCCATTTTCATTTTTCACTTTTAAAAGCAAAAATCACCTGATTTCTTTTGGTTGTCAAAAACAGGTTCTAACAGAGGTCTTTTGTAAACGTGAAGTGGCATAAAGCAACTTTGGAAAAGCACAGGACATTTGGAAAGTGCATACGCAATTCCTATCCAAGCCTAGCGGGCCGACTAAATGGTGGTTTTTATAAATGCCCGTGCTTTGTTTTTTTGAAATTGACTTTGGATGACATCAAACACATAGGGAAGAGTGGCAGGGATATAGAATATATTTCAGTTGAAATAAAACTCAAATTCTTTCTAATGTCATGGGTGCTTGTCCCATTCCTCCCAGGGTAAGCTGTGGTCCTGACTTGAAGTATCTTGGAACATGCTCTCCAAGGCTTGTCTTAAGATAAAGCCCAGAAATCCTCCCATGACCAGGCTCAGTATGCTCTTGTCCTTCCTGGCCTTTCCAGCTTCTCCTCTGGCAACCTTCCTCGCCCCTTGCATTTGAGTACCCAGACCTCCTTTTAGTTCTGCAAAATTGCCTATCTTCTGGGCATTCCTTCTACATGTAGAAATCCCCTGCCTTTTGCAGAGTTAAATCCTCCTCTTGGTGGTTGTAGTTTTTTAGTCGTGGAGTCATATCCAACTCTTTGCAACCCTATGGACTGTAGCCTGCCAGGCCCCGCTGTCTGTGGGATTTCTCAGGCAAAAATACTGGAGTGAGTTGCCATTTCGTTCTCCATGAGATCTTCCCAACCCAGGGATTGAATCTGCATCTCCTGGTGGCTCAGACAGTAAAAGAATCTGCCTGCAATGCAGGAGACCAAGATTCCATCCCTGGGTTAGGAAGATCCCCTGGAGGAGAAAATGGCTACCCACTCCAATATTCTTGCCTGGAGAATTCCAAAGACAGAGGAACCTGGCAGGCTACGGTCTGTGGGGTAGCAAAGAGTCAGATATGATTGAGTGACTTAACACACACATAAAAGATTTCCTCCTCAGGGAAGCCTTCCTCATCTTCCCAAATTGAATTTCCTCCTTCCTGTCTTCCCACACTATACTGACTTCATGCCTCGCCCCTTCCCTCAACCACACATATTTCAGACATCAGTGGCACCCTCTACTTCCCCTCTTCTGGTAGTGCTCAGCAAAGTTTAAAGATTTGGGTGATACTTAAGTACAATCAGTCTTTCTTATTAAACTCTAATCCCGTGTGGCTAGCACAGCTCCTGGCACTTAGGAAACAATCAGGAAAAATATGTTGAAAAAATTCAGTGTTCAAAGAAAGAATTACTTTAGTGGCCTCAGTTTCCCTAAGCATTTGAATTTTACAGAGAGAGGTGGTGATTCTTTAAAGCCCATTTTGTAGCTGGAGTAGACAGTCTCCCTTCAGCTCTTAACATTCTAAGAGAATACTTCTATCTGCTTAGGGCAACCAGAAAGAGGTAGTTTAATAATGAAGATCATGGCATCCAGTCCCATCACTTCATGGGAAATAGATGGGGAAACAGTGTCAGACTTTATTTTTTGGGGCTCCAAAATCACTGCAGATGGTGACTGCAGCCATGAAATTAAAAGACGCTTACTCCTTGGAAGAAAAGTTATGACCAACCTAGATACTATATTCAAAAGCAGAGACATTACTAAGGTCNCCGATTTGATATCCTTGCAGTCCAAGGGACTCTTCAAGAGTCTTCTCCAGCACCACAGTTCAAAAGCATTAATGTTTAGGCACTCAACCTTCTTTATAGTCCAGCTCTCACATCCATACATGTCTCTCACATCCAAACCATAGCTTTGACTAGATGGACCCTTGTTGATCAAGTAATATCTCTGCTTTTTAATATGCCGTCTAAGTTTGTCATAGGTTTCCTTCCAAGGAACAAGCATGTTTTGATTTCATGGCTGTAGTCACAGTCCACAGTGATTTTGGAGCCCAAGAAAATAAAGTCTGTTTCTATTTCCATTTTTCCCCATCTATTTGCCATCAAGTGATGGGACCAGATGCCACGATCTTAGTTTTTTGAATGTTGAGTTTTAAGACATCTTTTCACTCTCCTCTTTCACCTTCATCAAGAGGCATTTTAGTTCCTCTTTGCTGACTGTTAAGTAGACCAGATTAGCTAAACCAGGAACTTATATAAAGTGTGAGAGGAGGTAAGGCTAAATATTAATATGCAAAGTTGAACAACAGAATGTCAAAGACTTTCAGACTTGATCTTGTAGTCAAGGAGCATGATCAAAATTCTTGCTGAAATGGTAATATGATGATGATATGATAGATGGCTTAGTGATAATAGACCAGAGTCAGAAGGAAGAGTTGTAAGATTTTGTCAGAATTCTGAGTTAGCACAGTGTCTGTCAGAACAGAAAGGAAAGAATGGATGCAAGCAATGTGAATTAATGAAACTTAGTGGGAGAGACAAAGGAAAGGTCAAAAGTAACCTTGCCATTCTGAACATGAGCAAATAGGATTAGGGAGGAATAGCTGCGGGAGATGTTTTCACCTTTGGAGATGGTGATCATCCAGACAGATACACCTAATAAGCAATTAGGATATTGGAATAAAGCCTGAAAGGTCAGTTTATGTATGAATAAATACAGAGACTCGAGATCGTCTTCATAATTCAGATTTGAAGAGTAGACAAGACCTTCTGAATAGAGTATAGAGAGACAAAAGTGGTTGGCCAGGAATAGAAAATAAAATGTACATGGCCAAGGATAGAACTTGAGAATTAACTGCAAGTTACCTAGAGGAGACCTTGTTACGTTATGGCCAAGGATAGAACTTGAGAATTAACTGCAAGTTACCTAGAGGAGACCNAGTAGACCAGATTAGCTAAACCAGGAACTTATATAAAGTGTGAGAGGAGGTAAGGCTAAATATTAATATGCAAAGTTGAACAACAGAATGTCAAAGACTTTCAGACTTGATCTTGTAGTCAAGGAGCATGATCAAAATTCTTGCTGAAATGGTAATATGATGATGATATGATAGATGGCTTAGTGATAATAGACCAGAGTCAGAAGGAAGAGTTGTAAGATTTTGTCAGAATTCTGAGTTAGCACAGTGTCTGTCGGAACAGAAAGGAAAGAATGGATGCAAGCAATGTGAATTAATGAAACTTAGTGGGAGAGACAAAGGAAAGGTCAAAAGTAACCTTGCCATTCTGAACATGAGCAAATAGGATTAGGGAGGAATAGCTGCGGGAGATGTTTTCACCTTTGGAGATGGTGATCATCCAGACAGATACACCTAATAAGCAATTAGGATATTGGAATAAAGCCTGAAAGGTCAGTTTATGTATGAATAAATACAGAGACTCGAGATCGTCTTCATAATTCAGATTTGAAGAGTAGACAAGAACTTCTGAATAAAGTATAGAGAGACAAAAGTGGTTGGCCAGGAATAGAAAATAAAATGTACATGGCCAAGGATAGAACTTGAGAATTAACTGCAAGTTACCTAGAGGAGACCTTGTTACGTTAGAAGAAATGGCGCATTTTAAGACTGGGAAAAAGATTGGAGAAAGGGGTGGTTAATATGTACTACCCAAGTGAGTGAGTGACTTTTTTTTTTTTTACTATTCTTATTTATACTTCTCTATCATTTGAGAGATCACTTTTAAGTGACCAGCTGGGGGTTTGCCCTTTTTCTTTTCACAGCAAGTTGCCAAAAAACCTGCCCTACGGTAGATGGATTGCCAATTGCTAAAGCATAGATCTTGACCCGCAGTAATTTGGCGCATAGAGCTAAAACCAGGAAATACATCTAGTGCTGTTTGTCCCGATAAATGATTTCTGGAGTCTGCCACCAACTCCTTCTTCCCCAAACACTACCTTGCCTGGTTTGATCCCTCTGAAAACCAAAATTGTAATTGAGAGCTCCTGCAAGGTACAGAGCCTAATAGATATGAGTCATCTTTTTACAGCCCAGAGTTTTTTTTCCCCTGAAAGGGGAACTTGGTTTTGCTGCAATGTAAAATTACAGTAGAGTCGGGTTCTTTTTACCATCCCAGGATTAGAATTTTTTGAGTTCACTTTGTAGATAATGTCCCTCCAAGCTCAGCTTTCTGGGAATACCTCTGTCTAGTTAGCACGATAAGGGAAAAAGTAGTTTGCTATGAATCTTAAAGAATCAGCAGCCTGTGACTTGCAAATCTTAATCTAGTTAAGGTTTTGTAATCATCGTATCAATAAAATTTCTAATCAGGGGAATCATTACAGTTTCTGTTTAAAGGTAGAGAGGGCAAAAAAGAATTTAGCCAACCATCCATGCCACTGCACACAGACGAAAGATAAAAGCCCTCCCCAAATGGATAAATCCTCTGGCAAATGGAACAGATGGATGATTCAAAAGGCAATTTGACCAGGCACTGAAATGAGAAGTATTCAGGCAGGTAGAGGACACTGACCTTTTAACTCTCCTTTAGGAAAAAGCCAATAATTGATAAACGTGCTGGATGACAAAACCAACAGGAAAAGCCAAGACAGTTGGAATCTTTTTAAGTTTCCCAGTAACACTACACTTGAGTGGTCTAATTGTATGGCATCTTTTCAGAAATGATATATTTCTGAAATTATTATTTACTTAGAAATTATTATTTCTAAGCAGTGATCTTTACATAACACCAGGTATACCACGCTTAAGGAGGGTTTTTTCCCAAGGATAATTTTTACTGTATATGGTTTCTCTCTCAGCCATCATCTTTAGAACCTGAACCCCTGGGGAAAGAAGTGTGGCTCCCATTCTAGGGTTTCCTCTGGCTCTGTTGGGGCTTCCCCCTTTCTCTCCATCTGTTCTTACCTACTGTTTCCTCATGCACTTATGTTTTTCTGGCCTGTAGTATAAAATGTACCCCACATTTGTGGGGGAAAATATTGCTTTAACCCAAGATAAAACTGTTGGAGACGGAATAATTGCAGAAGTAAAAATGCAGAGAGTGGATTTCTCTAGGAAATGTATTGTGAAATATTAATGGTGTACAGAAATCTACCATGTATATATTTGCCTTTTTATTTGTAACTTGGACAGTTGTGAAAGTGGAAGTCGCTCAGTTGCGTCCGACTCTTTGCAACCCCGTGGCCTATACAGTCCATGGGATTCTCCAGGCCAGAATCCTGGAGTGGGGAGCCTTTCCCTTCTCCAGGGGATCTTCCCAACCCAGGGATCAAACCCAGGTCTTCTGCATTGCAGGCGGACGTTTTTACCAGCTAAGCCACAAGGGAAGCCCAAGAAAACTGGAGTGGGTAGCCTATCCCTTCTCCAGCGGATCTTCCCAACATAGGAATCGAACCAGGGTCTCCTGCATTGCAGGCCGATTCTTTACCAACTGAGCTATCAGGGAAGCCCTTTGACCGCTGTGGTTCATTAAATTAAAAATCATTCTCAGCCTGACAGAAAAATGTCTTAAGCACACTTTTACGGTTTATCAGATCTAGCGTTTTAGTACAATGATATCAATAATGACAGTGCTGTGATTTTAGACATCTGCATTTCAGTAAAGTATATAAGTAAAATATATTGATAAGATTTAAGGTTATCAAAATATATTAAAACACATATTTTAATAACCTTAAAGATTAAACCTTCTAAGATTTTGACATGGTGTATACTATTGAATGGGCTTCCCTGGTGGTTCAGATGGTAAAGAATCCGCCTGCAATGCAGGACACCTGGCTTCAGTCCCTGGGTTGGGAAGATCCCCTGGAGGAGGGCATGGCAATTCCAACATTCTTGCCTAGAGAATTCCACGGACACAGGAGCCTGGTGGGCTACAGTCCATGGAGTGGCAAAGAGTCAGATATGATTGAGCAACNACCTGGCTTCAGTCCCTGGGTTGGGAAGATCCCCTGGAGGAGGGCATGGCAATTCCAATATTCTTGCCTAGAGAATTCCACGGACACAGGAGCCTGGTGGGCTACAGTCTATGGAGTGGCAAAGAGTCAGATATGATTGAGCAACTCTCACACACACACACACACAGTACTGAATACTGTTTAAATTATACTTCTAAAAGATTGAAACCTCTTTGGAAACATCTGACCTAATATTTCAACTACTTCACCATTTATTCTTGTAGGAAAACTCTAATAAAAAACAGACACCTATATTAGCCTGATTTTTAATAAATTTCAGTTTAAATTAAAGGTCACCGCTATGAAATAAGATTTATTTTTTCCAGCATGTGAGTCAGAATAAGGTTATTGGTTATCTGAATCAAATGTCAGCAGCATATTATATTGAACACATGGTTTGGGAGATCTAGTAACAGAACAGCATTGGAATTCTTTGCAGTTTGATGTATTTCATTACTTAATGTTGGAAGTGAACTTATCATACATTGCTGAACTCTATCCAAATAAGCTATTTAAAACAGACTGCAGCATGTGAATAAAGTATACTTGTAAATTACACATTCTTTAAATCACAATGCTGAAATGTATTCACTGGTCACATTGGATAGATTGTTGGTTTTGTTTTGTTTTTTGTTTTGGAAACAAATCAGTTGATATTTTATGGGGAAGTATGCTGATTAATGATTCTGTGGGTTTTTAAAGTTTATTCTTATTGAGATAATTGACATATACATTGTAATATTGTAGGGTTTTTTCACTCAGTAAAATTACCCAGGACAAAAACATTATAAAGCTTTAATTTAAAATATTTAGAAGTTATTTCTTATAAAATGTAATGATTTGATATACATATATACTGCAAAACAATCACCACAGTAAGTTTAATTAACATCTGTCTCCACACACAGTTAGAATCTGTGTGTGTGTGCTGACAACTTTGATGGTTTACTCCCTTAGCAGCTTTCAAATATTGAATACAGTATTATTACCATGCTGTACCTTACCTCCCCAGGGCTTCAGTTCAATTCAGTTCAGTTGCTCAGTCGTGTCCGACTCTTTGCGACCCCATGAATCGCAGCACGCCAGGCCTCCCTGTCCATCGCCATCTCCCGGAGTTCACTCAGACTCA